>PVHY01025178.1:0-18716 GCA_004024945.1 Uropsilus gracilis | reverse complement strand
CTGCACGCACACACACACACACACACACACACCCATCCCATCCCCCCCCCGCCCCCAGTGCCCTCTCGGGTACCTTCTTGGTGTAGAACTTGTTGAGCTGCGTCTCGGAGCCGTTGCGCCGCCACAGACACAGCACCTTGGTCTTGGGGCAGTAGGTCATGTTGATGAGTTTCTCGTACCACCAGCGCTCGTACACTGTCCCGATGCTGCTGCGCAGGACCACGCAGTCGTCGCACACCTGCAAGGCGCCACGTGGTCTCCCCGCGCCGCGGGGGAGGGGGGAGGGGCACCACCCAGCAGCCCCACCACCAGGCTTTCTGCCTTCTGCTCAGGGTCGGGGGAGGCGCCCGCGGGCTGCACGCCGAACTGTGGGCATAGCCTCCCACCGGGAGGCTCATGGAAGAAGCGGCCATCACAGCATCCTGTGCGCAGGAAGCGGGCTGCCCCTTCCCCTCTGGGCTCGATCTCCGCTTCTATACTCTGGGCTGAGAGCACGCAGAGGACGGGGCACGGCCCCACTGCCTCCACCTCACCACCTCAACGCTCACCTCAGGGGACAAGGACAAAGGCAGGGAGTGTGGCAGACCTACCCAGGAGGAAAGATAGCACCGAAGCTTCTCTAATCCTGGCTCGGCCCTCCTGCTGCGTTCATCTTACAAAACAACTAATTATGCTTGTGCCACGTGGATGGTGCTACTGCCAGATAACTCCAGGACAGAGGATGACGGAAAAAGGCAAAGTTCCCCTTCACTTCTGGTTGCTCAACGTCCTCCCGCATCTATCCAAGCCCTAGGAGGACGCTGCAGGCACAACGCCAGATGCGCCAGCCATGCTCACACTACCCTGGCTGGGATGCCGCCGTCCCCTTACCAGGTGGGGCCACCTGACCTGAGTTAACCTGCATCCACACTTCCTCATGTGCAAGACGAGGATGGGGACAACCTCACGGAGAGGTGGTGAAGACTAAGTATGTTAATTGGGCATAGAATACTTAGAACAGAGTCAGGTTCACGGGAAAGCAGAGTCAGCTGCTAGGATACCAGCACTAGAAGAAGTAAACACAGTAAGGATGACCACGTGACGGTGTGCAAATCTTTCTCCACACCAGCACAGTCTCTGCCTGGATGTTTCTCTGAACATCTCAGCCTTCTCACACTCAGATCCGAAGGTGACCTGCCCCTCGGAAGCATGTGAGCTATATCCCCTGAGCAAATGGCCTCGCTCTCCACCAGGCTCCGGGCCTTAAGGAGCAAGGCTTCCTTCCCTCTGACGACATGGGTGTCCCATGCTTCCTGCCACAAAAAAACCTTGCGACGCTCTTCCCCTCCTCTACCCCGGGCACTAACTGTACAATCCAAGTCTAAGTTCAAAGGTTACTTCTGAGTTGTCATCCAGGACACCAAGGCCCCTGCTAGAGAACTCCTGCGGTGTCGCCTGCTGCACATCTCTGGCACCGCTCACTGCATTTCACGATGGGGCTGGTTCGGTTCTCTGACTTCCCCGGTGGCCTGTCAACCCTGCAAGGGCCCCAGAAGCCACATTTCCCTTCTTCACTGCTGTGACCCCACACCCAGCACAGTGCCTGTGTGCTTATAAGCATTAGGTGGATAAATAAAGAACAGACGAGACCAACTGTCCCAGAGCCTGCTAGAGTTCTAGAAGCTTTATCAAGATGATGACCAACACAGCAGAGCAGAAACTGGAAACTGGATTTAGCCTCCACATGACTCTGGTTCTCTTCATGCGCAAAGTGGAGACTATGACTTTAATTCCATAATCCTGTGAGCACACAGTGTAAAGGATGGGATAGGTTGTGAGGAGAACATGGGCTTCTCAGCCAGAGAGGATGAGGACAGAGTGTCGCGCCTGCTTTGGCTGCTGGAGGAGCTGTAAACTGGTACTGTTCTGGGCATGGCAATTTGGCAGAACCTCAAAATTTTAAATGCAGATAAGCTTAATCCAGAAATTTTATGCTAACAAACTGTCCTATAGAAATCCTCATGCACATGTGCAAAGATATTTGTGTAAGGATATTCTGTGAGACATTGTTTAAAAAAAAACAAAACAGTGGGAGGGAACAGAAAGATAAATGGTCACATCCTTATAATACCCAATAGCTGAGCATTCATTTCAAAAACAGAGTCGGATTTATATAATAGGTAGCTTTTGAAAGACATCTGTGATACTTTAAGTGGAAAAGAAAACAAATTATATAACAATGTTTGCAGCTTGATACCACTTTTCTTAACATAAGACAAAATCTGAAGGGATTCATACCAATCTCTTCAATGGCTGTTACCTCTGAGATATGGCACTGGAAGATAATGAGAGAAACTTTCACTTTTGCTCTATTTCTATATGGTCTGAAATCTGTACTGAGTATCATGTATTTGTAATGACAAGACAAAGGCAACAGAGACAATTTTAAAGTCTGCAAACTGTAGTCCAGCAGGAGGCTGTGCTCTGAAAAAAACTGCCTCAGTTTACCTCCCAGTAGGCTGCTGGGCACTGGGGGTACTGTGGGGCAGTCACTGTGGAACCTGGCAGCATCTTAAGGGAGGGGCAGCTACAAGGTGCTGGAGCCCCCCCTGTATTCTAGGAGCTTCGAGACATCCCGGTGCAGGGGTGAGGGTGAGTTCTAGCCTTTAAGGAATCTTCTGGAGAGGTAGGTATTTTTTAAAAGGAAAAGGGAAGTACAAGAACCACTGCCACTTCTACTGTGGTGCGGATGTCCTAGCCCCTCAGCTCTGAGAGCTGCCCAGCTGGATTCTAATGCTTCAAGGTGACATTAGTGTGCACATTTCTGCCTCAGAGCAGAACCTCATACCTGCCTGATAAACCACCCATTCTAGAAGCTGTGAATGTGAAAGTCAAACTCAACTAAAACAGAAACTAAAAGTTACTGAATTTTACTACTTTATACAGAGTTGTATTTGGTTCTACAGTTACTTAGAAGAGATCCACTTTAGAATTAAAAGCACAGAAATGGAGAAAACATGGCCAATTTCTTCTACCATCCTGGGGAAGGAAGTGTTTTTCTGACTCTAAATCCAAAAGCCATAAAAGAAACAACTGATCAATTCAACTACATAAAAGTGAAAAGATTTTGCACTGCAAAAAAAATAGCATAAGCTTGATCGAGAAATTGATGTACAACTAAGCACACCCCGAGGACCTAAGGTGGACGTGTCAGGCTTCCACTTCCGAACCTGTGATCACTAGTTGAGAAAATCCATAGCACCACCTAGGAGGCATTCCTGCTGAAACACTGAATCTGAAAATGACCAAACTTCTAGATTGAACAACTAGTTTCTGAGAACTACAAGTGATCGACAAATACATTCAACAACACTTCCAAAGAGATGCAATCAGCGGAAAATCTAGAACATGAACTAATCCAGAGGGTACATGTCCTCAACAGAATAAATGGCAAAGAGAGGGAGACTAGGCTAAGAGAACTTCAGTGCTGGATCAACCCAAACTGTAAATGCATTTTCCCCTTGGAAGCAATTCCACTTCTGGGAATTCTTAGATATATCTGCACAGGTACAAAATGAAACATCATTCATAGCAGCACTACCAGCAACAGCAATAATGTGGAAGAGATCTAAGAACACATACACACTGGTTACATTGGTTAGTTAGATACAACATGGCAGTGGGATACTATGCAGTAGTAAAAAAGTATGAGAAAGCTCTTTTTGCACAGACACAGATGACTTCCAGGATACATTTGATGAGAAAAAGCAAGCTACAAATCAGTGGCTAGGATGAGCTACCTTTCTATCAGAAGAAAAATAAGAATTGATATTCAAGTTGTGTTGTTTGTATAAAAAAAGCCTTTGGAAGATGCAAAGGAAGCCAACAAAAGCGGGTTACCTAGAGGAGGATAGAACGAGGTAGAGGGGAAATTGAGTCATGGGGCGAAGAAGGAGGGCGTGACCTTCAATGCCTACTTAAGGATGTTATGACTGTATTGGTTATTCAACACACATAAAAGAAATGATGGGGCACATCTGTTACAGTCTCTTATTTGCATAAGAGGCTGATGACTTAATTGTAAACGGATCATAAAGATGAATGAGATAAACAGGAAAAATAGTCTTGACAGCAGTTCTAGGAATTCCTGACAACGCTCCACTGTCCCTTTGGGCCCCCGGACTTAATGGCACCTACCTCCATGAAAAAGATATCTCCGTTTGTGTCTGTCCCTGCGTGTACCACAAACGTCTGTTTCTTCAAGTGCCGGCTGCCACTGGAACGGATAGAGAGATCACGTCCGTTCTGAAGAAAGAGAAGTCTTTGAGGGACATATACACAGCCTTCCCCTGGGCACTCTGGGCCAAGAACACCTCCCACCCCACCCTTGGTGATAAATTCCTATCAGCTCCATTAAGCATATCATCCGAAGGCCACTGGTCCAGAGAAGTGTCCTCACACTTTTTGTTCTCAGGGCTCCTATACCTCTTAAAAATCACTGTCAACCCCAAAAAGTTCATGCTTATGTAAGCTGGATTAATAGGTATTTACTAGGAATTGAAACAGAAAATTTATTTCTTATTCAGAGTAGTGTTAAAGGTATTAATGATTCATCGATGTCAACTACATGATACTCTAGATAACATATTTTTGATTAAGTAACTGTATTTCCTAAAAGCAAAAAATGGTGAGTGGCACCATTTAAACTTTTTGCAAATCCTTTTAATTAAAATCCTTGATTAAAAAAAAAAAAACTGGGCTGCCAGGCACTGAGCCCTCAGTCACCCAGCCTGCCATGCTCCTTTCGGGGCTCAGGGAACGCGAGGTGGGGGGGGGGCCCACCGCATGCCAGGGTGGCGGGAACAGCTGGGGGTGCCCCCTGGCCACCGTACCACGAGGTGACTGGGGGAGGTGAGGGTAGTCCACCCACATGCCCGGTTCAGCTATGCAGCCGGGCACTGAGCCCACCCCCCCCCCCACCGGACGTGTGGCCTAGTGGGGGGGGGGTTGGCGGAAGGTAGTGGGCGGTAGGGGTCATTCCCTCTGGTCTTTTCCAAAATCCAGTCAACCCTCACCAGAGGCAACTAAATCAGCGATTCAAAGGCAGTTGAACACGAATACAGAGGTGAAAAACAAAGTATCCCAAAATAATGAACATGTCAGATCCGTGGGACACAGGACTATAAGACTGATTATAGAGTCAAACTACCTCAGAAATACAACCAGGCCGGGCATGGTGGTGCATGCCTGTAAGTGGCAGCCTAGGAAGCCATGATCGGGGCCAGGGATCGTGGTTTGAGTCCCACCGGGGGCATGGAGCGAGACCTAGTTCCAAAAAAATAGCTGGGCTTGGTGGTGAGCGCCTATAATCCCAGCTACCTAGGAAGCTGAGGCTGGGGATTGCTTGAGTCTGTGGTACCCCAGGGAATGTGAGCCTGCAGTTCCACAGGCAAAAATAGCGAGAAAAAGAAATACAACCACTGTGATCTACAATGATGTTCGGAAGGGAATTTCCTGTTCAGAGATGCCTTCAACATGATCAAAGGACCCTCCCACTTTAGGAGGTGAGGAAAGCCGCAGAGACGGGCAGTGGCCCCACGATGAACTGAACCAACCATTTGCCAGGGTCTATCTCGATCAAAAAAATTGGTGAACAAACTTTGGCTGGGAGAAATGCTCCTAATGCCAGCAACCAGAACACAAAGAAGGAGCAAAATATGACAGAAGATGCGTCAAAGCAGTCAATCAGAAAGAAGGAGGAGGCACTGAAAGAACATAATCATGTGTGAACTGGTGGCCAGCAGCAAAAAGACACTTGGAAAACTAAGCACAGGCCACTGTGTCCCAGGAAACCACATCCACATGGAACAAAAGGACACTGCTACAGGAAGAAGAGGAAGAACCCAAGGGACTAAAAATTAAACAATAAATGGCAGTGAAAGAAGAGATGGAGAGACTGGGGGTGTGGGATGGGTGAGGAACACCTAGAAGGCAAATGTAAACAAAACTTATTAAAAATATATATATATATTTTAGAATATATATATATATTTATATACATATATATGTATTTATATACATATATATTTATTTATATACATATATATATTTTTTTGAGACTAGGTCTCGCTATTTGCCAGTGGAACCGCAGGCTTACATTGCCCAGGGTACCATGGACTCAAGTGATTCTTAGCCTCAGCTTCCCTGGTAGCTGGGATTACAGGCGCGTGCCACCAGGCCCAGCTATTTTTTGGGACTAGGTCTCACTGTGTTGCCCCGAGCGGGACTCAAACCAGGATCCCTAGCCCCAGTCACTTCATAGGCTGAAGCTTATAGTCACAAGCCACCGTGCCCGGCATAAAAATATATATTATTTTTAAAAATAATAAAATATGGAATCAAAAAAAAATTTTAGTGTAAAAAAAAAAACCTGGATTCTCATATGTGTCCTCATTTCATCTGTTATGCTATGTTGCTTTGGTTGAGGTATGCAAACAAAATCTGGTCTCACAGATATATATTTCAAATAGGGCAGAGTACTTTAATAGCTTTTGCAGAAAACAATGCACATTCTCCTTTGATATTATGCTAAAACTCTAGAAGCAGAGCTTCTTCAGGCTAGTTGCAATGTGGAATCTGGAAACACATCCATTAACATTTTGTACTCTGTTCCATTAATGTCCATCTGTCTGCCTTCTTTTCCTCATACTTAAGTCAACTTGTGAGCTCACACACTGGTCATCTGGGAAGTGCTGGCTTATTGAGTTAAGAAGCAATCTCCAAACGTGGACACATTTTGCCTCACATCATCAAAGAAATTATTCACTGATTGCCTCACTGTCAATCTCATTAGAAAAGTCTTAAGACCTGGAAGCTTCCAACTCAAAGGTTTTCTAGAGATCTTTTCACTTAAAAGCTTGAATATCATCACTGGCAACAAATGCTGTCAGTTTCCCCTGAAATGACAGGGTTATTTATTTCACTTAGACAGATGTCTCCCAAAAACCCTGCTCAGAATAGCCGTAACTCGTGAGTTGTCCTCAGTGAAAATGACAGGTCGTGAGCAATGCTGTCAGATCACCTTGCAAGTCAAACTGTCACAGCTGCTTTTCCTCAAAACACCCAGATTTTGGTTTGCGGTAGAAATGCTAAGCATTTTCCATTTTGTCACACAGAATATAAAAAAAGGTATGTGATCGCTGATTGAGATTTTACAAAATTAATGATTTTAACTGCTTCATCAATGACACTGACCAGCAAAACTGAACTTTTAAAAACTGAATGGTGAGTGTGTGGAGGTGAGGACGAGAGCAGCCACACGCAGGGGTGGGGACGCTGCCTTCACCATGTCGAGGTGCTGATGGTTTCACCACCATCCACCAGCAGGGCCAGTGTCAGCCCAGAGAAATGGGCAAACGTTTTAGTATCTTAATGCCCACAGTCTTCTCCTGTGTATCCTTAGGAGTCCACAGACCGTCACAGAATAGAAAGGCTAACACCTTGTCTGGAGTCAGAGTCCTATTTTAAAAACTGGGGGGGTTTAAAAACATTCAAGTCAAGAGATGACCCGTGGGGAAGGCTTTAGACCTCAACGTGGGAGCCAGAGTGACTGACAAGGATGGGGGAGGAGAGCCAAAGGGACATCCAGGCTTGCTTACCAGGTCCGCCAGCTGATCGAGCACTTCGTTGATTTGCTGGCTGTACATGAGCCCAATGTGCGACTTTCCCATCAGGCGCCTCACCTTCTTCCGGATGTCATTCTTGTTGACCTGGAGAGCCAAGACAGAGCCTGAGCCAGAGAGCAGCTTTCCTCTCACTGAGGCAGCAGGGAGGGACAAGGCAGCCTCTGGCTAGCTGAGATGTGGAAACTGCGTGTGAGAGAAACACTCAACTGTGTGTCCTCCGGCAGGCCCCTCGCCCACTGAAAGTGGCACAGAGAGCTATTCTACCTCAAGGGCACCTATGTGGGGGATACTTCCTGACAACATCCTAAAGCCCCTCAATGTGTCCTTCAGAATCAGTGACTTAAGTAGTGACGTTCTGGACCAGGTGAGGCTGAGATACCTTCCCAACCAGAGCTACCTGGCACCTTGGGACCCCTCAACAGAGAGGGCCTTACAAGAGAGAATGAGAGAAACCCAGCGGGGTTACAGGGCACTCTCTGCCTTTGGGAAAATCACATCTTCACATACAGGGAGGCTGATGGGAAAAGGTAGGACTTCACTCTCTTGTCCCCTCTAAGCCCAAGCTTAGGCTCCTCTTCTGGAGGGAATTCTTGTTGGGTAATGTACTTCTTCCATAGCTACAAAAATCAAGTTCAACCAAGTCCAACTAGAGCCTTCCTTTACTTTTTTTTTTTTTTTTTTTTGAGACTAGGTCTCGCTATTTTTGCCCATGGAACCGCAGGCTCACGTTGCCCAGGGTACCACGGACTCAAGCAATCCCCAGCCTCAGCTTCCCAGGTAGCTGGGATTAC
This sequence comes from Uropsilus gracilis, assembly GCA_004024945.1. NCBI lineage: Eukaryota > Metazoa > Chordata > Mammalia > Eulipotyphla > Talpidae > Uropsilus > Uropsilus gracilis. The sequence continues at coordinate 10,261 of PVHY01025178.1, read as the reverse complement.
AGGTGCGCGCTACCACACCCAGCTAGTTTTTTGGGACTATGTCTCGCAACGTGCCCCCAACAGGACTCGAACCGCGATCCCTGGCCCCGGCCATGGCTTCCTAGGCTGCCACCTACAGGCATGTACCACCATGCCCGGCCTTAATGGGTAGCTCTTTTTATGTATATAGAAAATTCTCTGATAAAGTACAGTGAAATGAGTTCCAAGCATCCTTTCCAAGGTTTTAGAACCTGCTACTTAGAAAAATCTTCAATTCATTGCATTCTGTAGGAAGCCCTACTGACACCCTGAAACTACTCAACAGAGGCAGTTCAACTGAAACTCAAAACAAGCGAGAGTATGGTGGTGGTGGATACATCACGGTGGTAATACCTGAAGGGGGTACCCAAACGTTACCTCAGTTAAAAATAATTAATTAAAATTAAAAAACTCAAAATCAACAATGGGCATAGAATTGCCAGTCACTTCTATAGCATCCCATAGCACAACCGCAAGGTAGTTTCAGAGAAGTGGATCACGGGTGAGCTGCTGTCAGGGAGAGAGACCCAGTCAGATGCCCTGACAGCTTCCCAGCTGCCCCAGAGCTTGGGAACTGGAACGAACTTTGTCTTTCCATCAGGGCAGTAGCTGGGTGTAAGCCAAAGGGACACTACCTTCATCAGCAGCATGTAGGAGATGAGGTTGTGCAGAAGCGTGGCCAGCAAGCGGTCTTCGTCATCTTCCAGGCGCTTCCGGTCATGTTCTCCCAGGGACAGGTACCTGGGCAGAGGCCAGGGGCCAGTCAGTCCCGGGGTGGCAGATCACGGGACTAAGCGGGGGGAGTCTGAATCTGCACTGTGCCAGGGTCTGCTACGCCTCTTACCTGTCGATCATTTCCTGGGGACCCTGGTCCATCCCCATGCCCTCTCTCTCCAGCATCACTGCATCTAGGAACGCGTCTTCCCAGAACTGCATTTGGTCCCATAAAGTAGAGCGCTCCTTGCCTGCGTACAACAGGGGCTTCTTAGGGGCCTGTTTAACATCTAAAGACTAAAGCTACAAAACCAAAAGAAAGAGTACACTACCAAATAAAAGGGCGTCACTACACATTCCATAGCAAAGGAAATCGGCCTCTCCACCCAGACCTAATGCTCCTGCCACCAGCCCAGCTGCCTCCACGGAGGCCTGGCCCCGGCCCCTCCCGAGGCGGCGGGACGAACACAGCACGCAAAGAAAGGTGGTTACTTATAGAAAAGGTCTCCATAGCCGCATCCTCTAACTGGTCCCACATCGATCCTTTGTCCCTTCCTGCCAATTTGTGAGCAGGAAGGACCATGGTAGCAAGAAAGGGAAGAGAGAAGACAGAAAGCAGAGGCTGTTGATTAATACCAAAATCTGGCTCTCTCCTAGTTCTCACCCGCTGCTTTCCCCAGACCCAGGAAGTCGCCTGCTTCCGAGAGCAAAACACCCTCAAGACATCCGCACCAGCAGCGGCAGCGCCAGGCAGCTGCTGTTCGGGGCTACCCCGTCCCTGGCCGAGCACAAGCTTGCTGCCGGGGCAAGGGGCTCCCGGGTCTGTGGCTCACCTAGGAGTCCCTCATAGAGATAGACTCGCTGGCTTACATCTTCGGAAGAGCGAACCGGGCTGCTCACCAGCTTCTCCTTGATGCTTGGCTTCAAGCTGTGGGCTTTACCCTAAGAGAGGAAGCGACAGGTCAGCTGCCCAAGTGCCCACAAGCAGGGGCAGACCAGACCAAGCCGCTCATCAAGAGGTTCCCACATCTGCTACCACCTGCTTGTAACCTACTCCCCAGTGGCCCTGCTTCTGCTGCTCTACTTGCCCTGAGGATCTGACCAGGAGCCAATCTGACAGCCCCTGTTTTCACTTCAACTTACCTCTATCTCACTGGTCTCTGCTAAGATTCTTTGTTGAGAAAAACAAGACATCAGGTAACTTCCCTGCTGTGGCATGATACAGCGGGGTGGACATGGGCCTGGAGTCAGGCTGCCCATCAGATGCCAGCCTCTTCCATTACTAGCTGTGTGACCGAAAGCATGAGACTTACTTTCTTTGCATCACAACTTCCTCCACCGTAAAAGGAAGGTTCTGACCACCCTCGGAGGACTGTTGTAAGGGTTAAATTAGAAAATGCACAGAAAGCACTGAACAGCGCCGGGCACACAGTCGGCACTGGGCAAATGTTAATTTCCTCTTTGTTGCCACCTCTTAGAAATACCTGCTCCTTAGGAATGGCGCTCTTTCTCAACGTTGGACTTTGTGGGTTTTTTTGTTTTAATTTTCAGGTTTTCAACTAGGTCAGAAGTAGTTCTCATGTCCATTTCACAACTCATGGAACATTGTGAGCAGCAAAGCAACTGATGGGAGGTTATCAGGCAAATCCTGATGAGTGTGCCTAAATGCCAGTCTGCTGTTCAATGAACCATCCTGACTTCCTGTAATTCATTTCCAAATTGGGCTTTTCTGAGCCAAGAAATTTAGTTAGCTGCTTTCAGAAGCTCAATGCAAAGAACCCTTCCACAACAACGCGGAACACGCAAGCTGTATGCCAGGAAGGGGGGCAAGAAAGGCTCTGCCCAGCTGAGTGGCGCTCTACAAGAGTGCTGCGCCCATGTATCTTGGCCTCCAGGATGGAGGCACAAATATCCTTGCTAAAAAGCTCTGTTTAGACCCTGGGAGTCTAAACAGAGGCCATGAACTTGAACCGCTCTGCTTGACCCTGTTTCCTATCTTAAGTCTGGCATGTTACTTGTTCTGTCGGTATAAACAGAAGAACCTGGGGTAGGAGTGCTCAGCAAGGTCAAATAATGGTGCTCATTTAAATCCTCTCTTCCATTCTCCTTCCAGACCAAAGACACAGGCCAACAGGCTCCTGCAGAGACCCTCGCCCTCACCTCCACAAAGTGGCAGACATAGGCGAGTTCCGGAGGACCTGAAGACAGCACGTGTGTGCTAGACAGACCAGGAAGAATCAACTTAGTTCCAGCTGATGGCTGGCTGACTACATGATGTAAGGCAAGTTCTTTCTGGCCCAAGACTTTGCTCCCTCGCCTGTGAGAAGAGATTGGTCACAGCAATGCCCGACTGCAAACTTCTTGGGAGTGGGAATCATGCCTGCTTCATCCCTGCTTCTCCAGTACAGAACCTGGCAGTTAGGAACGCATTCAACTGCTGTTTACTAATGAATGAACACTTCAAATCACATCAAAAATGCTATTTGGGAGATGCACTGTAAATAGAGCAGTGATGAGGGAAAAACTGGACTAGTCCAGAGACACAGGTAAACTGGAGAGAGCTGTAACTGCCCCGGCACTGCTACAGAGGTCCTGGGTCTGCTTCTTCACACACGGGGCCACTGCTGCAAAGGACGCAAAGCCCTGGCTTGCTCAGGCTAGGAGCACGATTCATCAGCCACTCAGGAGAGGGTTCGAAAAGCCGCAGGTCGTGGTGTCAAGAGACTGGCAAAAGCCACAAGCATTTGCGCCTGAGCCCTGGACATGACCACCACCCCCGACTGCTTCTTTTCCATCTAACTGCCTTCTAACTCTCCTCCCTTCTCTAACCCGCCTCCCTTCCATCAAGTGGCATCTCCACTGATCAGTAAACAAAGCTCACAAAGATGGCGCTGGTGGCAGAGTTGGTCTCGATTTCACTGTCCGACAAAGTGCCCCGTGAGCCTGCCAGGTAGGCACCGCCCTCACCGCCTGGCCCATCGCCTGCGTTGCTGCTCAGATCACTGTCGGCTCCAAGGGTCTCTCCAGAGCTATTGCTTACCTGGAAAGGAAACGAGGTACTAAGGCCACTCCCGGCATCCCAAGCTGCATCCATGTGCCTCCGGAAGTACCTTCTCACAAGAGGAGGAGCGCCCTGGGTGAAATCTCAGGGTCTGATCTGCACACTCAGGCCCGGGACAGGGCAGCAGCTCCACCTTGAGAACCATGCTGACCCGAGACTCAGAGCAGCCTCCGAAGGATAAAGGAGCCCCATTTGGCAAAGAGGGACTCACACCCCACCCACCAAGAGCCCGGTGTGGTGTTCCCCTACCACGGTGCTAACTTCAGAATCCTGACTGGAGCTTCGGATCATGACGGCTGGACTCACAGCGACGACAGAGTCCGGGTCAGTCCTCTGCAAGAAGACAAGGGGCTCAGCACCACCAGGAAGGTTTCCAGTCTATTCTCGAGTTCCTAAGAAAGACTGCACCTGCTGCTGCTCCCTGCGCCTGCTCTGCTACTATTTACTACCCCTAGGTAGTGCCTGAGAAATTTGCTTTTTGCATGAATAGACAATATATATGGCTTATATGATAAAATAATAAACATTAAAGAACCACATGCTCACTTAAGAAAACAGGTGGAAGAATGGAAAAGTCATAAATGTCTTCTAAGGTTCATGTCTTCATGTCCTCTAAGGTTTTTTTTTTTAAAAATTATTTATTTATATCCATATTTCACATCATTTTGCTCCCTGGGGGTCACCCACTACCTCCCCTCCCCAATCGCTCCAGCTGCTCCCCACCCTCCCGTTGTGTGCTTTCATTTGGTTGTCCACATATTAGTGAAACCATTTGGTTTCTTTTTCTATCTGGCTCGTTTCTGCTAGCATGATTTCTTCTAGGTACATCCAGGTTTCCATAAATTCACCAAACTTGTCATTTTTAATTGATGAGCAATACTCCATTATGTATGTATACCACATCTTTTGACTTCTAAGGTTTTAGCATATTTCTTTTCAATCTCTCTCTCTCTCTCTCTCTCTCTCTCTCTTTTAAGAGATGAGATTAGGTCTCGCCATGTTGCCTGGGGTTGTCTTGAACTCATGGACTCAAGTGATTCCTAGCCTCAGCCTCCCAGGTAGCTGGGATTACAGGCACATGCCACTGCACCCAGCTCTTTACAGTCTTTCCTACATGTTTAAAAATAAAATGTAGACTCTCAATGCATACAGCTTTGTATACGTTTCCTGAGTCACGACATTTTAAAAAATCTGACTTCAGATATTTATGTTGCTTCAAGATTGTTGTTTTGTATGTGTGCGTGTGTGTGTTTTGACTTAAAGGAGGATTCTGAGATAGCAAATTTAATGCCTGTGTTTCTCAAGGGCAGCGTCACGAACCTGGGAAGCAGAAGTCAAGCTCACACCGCTGTCTGCACTGATCTGGGACCTTTTCTCCTCCGTCTCACCAAGGTCAAAGGCAGGTTTGATTGCTTCAGGCCCTGAGTAGGGGAAGACTTCTGTGATTCAGCAGGCAGAGGCCAGGCCAGGCTGGTGAAGGGCACGGACAGCAGTGCAGCCTGCCCGGCACATCCCAGCCACCTTTCCAAAGACTGCCCATTCCGGGCCCACTGGATGGAGTCCCCAGATGCCTTAAGAACCAAGCAGGACAAGTAAGACCTGGTCTCAAGGGGTCTGCAGTCATCTTCTCAGTCGAGAAAGGTCTTACCCATCAACCTAAGACAGAAAAGCTCTGCCAACAATGTCTACACACATTCCACAGCACTCAGAGTCAGGGCCTCACCGGTGCCTGAGACAATGAGGGTCCCCAGGCCACTCAGTGTTTCCCAAACAAAGGTGTTGAAAGGCGGAAGGACAGGACAGGCCCCGTGAGTAAAGAAACACCAGTTGTTTCAGCAGACGCTGCTGCCCCCACCCTATGACTTCCACGTTGGAGGTAAAACCACCCTCGCTGGCCCCACCCACCCACCCACCATGGTATGGCAGAAGGACAGAATGACAAAGCAAGAAAGCGTGCCTAGGCCAGCCACCAGAGTTGGGCAGCTACAGACTCAACACAGAGGGACAGCAACCATCTCTGCCAACTGTGCCCACAGGCCTCCTAATGGGTGCGGGAGGTATCAGCCAATGAGGGGCACCAAAATAGGCACACGTACTCCCCACCGTCGCCGGCGTAATAGAGGACCGAGTGCTAAGGGTTTTTGCTCGGCAGATGCCCTGATCACAGCCTGATTGCTGAGGGACGAGGACGGAGCAGCCTACAAGCCACATACCTGTGAGTCACAGACCACCTACCTGCTTTTATTCCAAATATCCCCCAAGAACAAATTTGGGGTGGGGCTGACAATGGGAGCCTGCCCCAGTGGGCCTGGGGAGTTGGCAGGTATGGGAGATTTGGGAACAGGAAGGGGCATTTGTTCCTTACTCTGTTTTTCCAAAGCTTTTTGCCTTTTCACTTCCTGGTGCTTGTTCCACAATTCTACCCCAGATGCAATGTAAGCAGGAGAGAAAGACAGAGAGAGTCAGAGACTGGTCAGACAGACGAAATGGAAACCCGCCCACCCGAGTCGATTCAGTCTCTGGCTCCGGGTTACAAACCAAGACAGAAAAACGGTATGTTCATTTCAGAGGGTTAAAAAAGTCAAGAGAGCCAATGTCTTTCCCACAACTCATGAACCAAAGACTCCAGAACCCTCGACATGACAGGAAGAACCCTGCGGTGGTACAGCTGGGCCACCCTGAGTCCAGCTCGGCATCCCGGCACAAGGAGATTGGTCCCAAGGGGCCGGGGCGCATGCTTAAGGACCGCCACACTGGCTCAGGCGCCCTCAGTCAGGGCTAAGACAGAGGATCAACCCACGCGGCCAGGGGGCCTCGGCCTGAGCACAGATCTGTCTGAGCCACTGGGCAGAAGAGAGGCTATTCACGCAGGCAGTTCTCACCCCTCGTCGTTGCTACCCACAAAAGCAACTCATCTTCGGCCTGAGCGCCGGCCCTACCAAGGGCCGTCCTGAGGGGCCGTCTGGGAAAACGCCTCTGGTGAGGTGAGAGAACATTAAGTGGTCAAGACCGGGACGGTAGGGGTAAAGGAGCGGGGATACTGATGGGGCCGCCCCTCTCCTGGAGAAACTCTATAGAGTCTACCGAGCCCAAGCTCCTCACTCCCAGGAGACAGACACTGAGGCCCTCAGTCATAGTCGTAGTTGGGGGTGCAAACAGAACTAAACCCCAGACCTCCAAGCTTGCGGGTTAGCGCTCTTTCTAGAACATCACATCAGGCTGGAGAAAGGCAGGGTGGATCGCCTCCCTGGTCAGAGAAATCTAGCTCCTCTAAAACAGAAACTGTCTCATCACCCCAGACAGCAGTAAAGACAACCGCTTTACTGTGGTGGCGGAGGCCGCAGCAGACACGTGTGACCTGGGGACTGAGAGCCAGCTCACTCAAGAGAGACACAAACTAGACAACTCCCATCAAGCAGGGGGTAGAGATGACCCCTGGAGAGCTCCCTGAGGCCCTGCCCGGTGGCAGCAGAGAAGCACCAAGCACAAGCAAGCGCTTCCATCCAGGAAGGAGAGGCTGAAGGGAAAGCTGATGCAGAAATCAGTATCTCCTGGCCCAGAAATCTGGGAAATGCAACTGCCATACATGCCCCACAGAGCAAAGAGCAAATCCCAGGGTTGTGTGATGACTAAGTTGGGGGGGGGGGGAAGTAGTGTTGGAGACCCAGATGATTATCAGCCCAGACTCGTCTGTACATTTCCTCAGTTTCCAGGAGCTCACGTGGCCTCTCCACTGGCTATCCCAATGGAAATATGAGGAGGACCCAGGACTAAAGCTTCTCTGGGTCCACTAAGCCAAAACTCCATCCTCCTCCACGATGCAGCGAGGGTAGCCTACGCAGCATGAAAGACCAAGAAGCCGGAAGAAAGGCCCCTAGAAATGGACAGAGGCCTAGCTCCCTCTCCAGAAAGCAGAGCATGGGGAAGAGCAAGGTGGGATTCCGGATGAATTGAAAGGCAGGAGAAACACTTAAGAAGCCAGAACCCCTGCTTCATCCCGAACACACAGAGACATACCGATAGAAGCGACGAAATTTTCCTCCTTTAGACTTCTGGTGTCCAGTTCCCTGAGACCCCTGGCTGCAGCGCTTGGTGCCCGAGGTCCCAGCTGGGGAACCCTCAGCTGTGCCATGGCCTTTGGGTCCCCGCGCCCTGTCAGGCCAGGCTCCTTGCCAACCGGTGTATTTGCACTCTCTGTTGGACTTCTCCTCCGCTTGTCTGGCTCTGAGACAGATGAAATACAGCGAGAGGTCAAAGAAGAACACGAGGGAATCAAGGCATGGAAACAAGCAGGAGAAGCAAGGACAGAGGAGAGGCACGTGGGAGAAGTGAGAAGAGAGACGAGCTGCCTCTCATGTTTCACGACAGAAGACTACCCAGGACATAAAAACGGGGCCTAGAAGATAAAACCCCGAACCTGATGGGGAGCAACGTGGCGCTGGGAAACAAGCCGAGGGGGTGAGTTTATTTTTGGGGGGGGGCAAGAGGGAGCGTGGGGGCAGCAGGCGGTCTGGCAGGTAGGAGCCCCACCTTTGCTATAGTAGTGGGTCTGCGCGATCTCCAGCAGCCCGAAGATGCTGGCCATGCCCCCCAGGCCCGCATGGGCATAGGACTGCTCCAGGCTGAGGACGGTGCACTTGAGTAGGTCCAGCATCCCCTTGTACACCTTCCGGCTGATCTCCTGCAACAGCAGCCCAGTGGCCAGAGTGGGTGGAGCTGCCGTGGTAGCCACGCCCCACCTCCCCTGGATCCTAAGCCCAGCCCACCACTGACCACATCGGGGATGACATCCTGCCGGGCGTCGTCCTCAGACTGCACTGTGCGGCTCAGCTTGCTCAGGACAAACACGCGCAGCTGCTCGCTCTCCAGCAGCCGACGCACCTTCTTCATGTTGAGCCAGCCGACACCCTGGCCATCCAGCACGCTGTGCACCACGTCCTTCAGGAACTGCTGGTTCTCACTGGCAGAAAGGGGGCAGTGGGGACATGCCACTTCTGTGGTCACCAGCTCCCTTCCAGAGCGACCCCTTTCACCAGACTCCCCGTCTGCCTCCTGGGCCCAGACCCCAAGCCCAGTCTCCGAATGCCCAAGTCCCCACACCTCACTGCTCCAGACCCCTGGGCTGTCACCTCCACCCCGCTGCTGTTTCCCTCCCATCACCTGAGCCACTGCCCTGCCTGGGGGACTGAGTCCGAATCAACTGGCATGAGCTGACTTCCTCTACCAGCCGAGAGCCTCTCTCCCACACCTGAGCATCCCCAAAGTTGCAACCTCTCCCCGAGAATGCTTCAAATCACTGGCATTACCTGGAATTGCTGGACCGACCCTGGGGTGACGGCGGCTCTCTTTTCACTGTCGGACTGTGTTTGATGACAGACGACTTCTGATCCACGAGCGCCCTCCTGTTTCCTACAGCCAGAAAGGAGGAAGGAGGCAGCGTGGTTAGAGTCGGTGGCACATGCCAGCATAGCCCCGGGCAGTCTTGCGCACACCCATTCCCCAAAAGTGGCACCAGGGCGCCACACACAGGTTGAGGTCAGCCACGGCATGTGGAGGAGGTGGGGATGGAGGCTCAGCACTCCACATGCACCAGCAGCACGCCCTAGGGTAAGCACAGGCATCACGGGGAGGGGCAAGCAGGTCACTCAAGGGATGCAGCCGGCTCCATGAGGAAGGTGGCCTAAGGCAGGCACCGAAGATGCTAGAAGAAAAAGATCATGCACAGCTCACAGGCAAGACCCACCTTCACCACTCCCGGGGCCGGCTTCAGTAACAATCTCCATTAGAGTATTTAGCCCAAATACTGGGACACAAAATACACAATTAGTAAGTGCACCGCAATACCGCAACCCCTGTCCCCCTCAATGGAGCTGTAAGCCAGATGATCTGAGCATTCTCCCAAAGCTTAGTGCACGCAACCTGGGTCCTTAGGCACCCCAGAGTTAGAAGCCAAGTGACCAGGAGACAACCAAAGCTTTAGCAAAGATCATCCTTAACTTGGGGGGGCTCTCGAAGGCAGGGGCAGGGTGATGACCCAGGGAGCCTCAGGTACTCAGCAGGCACGTGCGAGAGAGGGACCGCTGGCTCCACAGAACACCTCACGGGGGTGTCCAGAGGGAAGAGACCCATCTTGCAGGTGCCATCATGAGCAGCAGGGTGGGGGTGCAGGGATGGGAGGGTTAGGTGTGGCAGATGAAGCGAAGCATCAACATGCATGGAGAGTCGCGGCAGCTCTCCTCCTTGACAGCGACACTCACACCTTTTCTGGCCTAACTGGCTGCCCTGTGTGCACTGGTCAGTCACTCCCTGCACCAGCAGCCAGGGCGCCCTTCTGCCCAGCTGCTCACGTTTCCCATGCCCAGAGTGCCTTAGAATCCTGATGCTTCAACGACTGGGCAGGAGAGGTCAACTTAAAAATACACAGAGCTGACTTTCACTGCGCTTTCTTTTTTTTTTTTTTTTTTTTTT
>PVHY01025177.1:0-18718 GCA_004024945.1 Uropsilus gracilis | reverse complement strand
AGGACTTTGGGATGGGCGCCGTTAACTCCAGGTGGGTTCCTTCCCCACCCCCGTTATCAACTCAGTCCCAGTCCGAGGTAAAGTTAGGTTGAATAGGCAGGGTCCATACAGATGCTTTCCCAGTATTTTTGATGTCTTCTATCGCTCCTCTTATGTGCTGCCTCTCCTTCATTTTCTTATGTAGGGCTCAATCTCGTTCTTCTGTTCACCGATGATGATGTTCATTTTGCTAAGCTCCTTTTTATGCTTTTCTACTTCTCCTCTTAGCTCATTTATTGTTTTTATCATTATGAGTCTAAATTCTTTATCTGACATAAAGGGTATTTTTTCTATTTCATCTATGTTGGTTTCTAGAGTCTGTTTGTCCTTTGGAGATGGATTAGGTCCCTTTGGGTTCATTTGAATATTTGTATTTTTTTTCTTCCTGTGTTTTCGGGTTTGCTCCACATATTGTGCAAGACTGCTCGTGTATTAGTTGGCATGTTGAAGACTATTAATCTGTAGTGATTTCTGACTTTTGCGCTGAGATGTTTTCTTGCTACGGTTGGCTGTTTTTGGGTTTTGATTTCTTCCCTTTGTTTCTGGGCTATGTGTTCTGTCCTTTACTTTTGTAATCTCTATCTAGTATTTTAATTCTTGTTGGGATTTCTATCTGCGCCGGTGCTGATAGGCGCCGTCACCCCCAGAAGCCTCACCTACAGCGAAAGTCCCCTTCAGAAGCCCTGCCGGTTGTGGGAGGTGCCAACAGTGCCTCTGGCTCGCCCCTAGGAACGCTCTACCCCTTACCCTGGGGGGAGCCCAGCGTAGGGTCCTCCGCTCGACGATCCGGGAATGGTCGATCAGATGCCTGGGGGTGGCCCTAGAAGCCTCACCTACAGCGAAAATCCCCTTCAGAAGCCCTGCCAGTGAAATCTCTCTCTGTTTTACACTTCATGGGCTAGAAAATGATATAAGTCCATATCACCCACAGATCTTAAGTCATGATAACTCCGACATGTTACTAACCATTTTTCATTCAAATTCCTACTGATTTAGGCTTTTAAGGCCACTCTGCCTTGTTTTCAGGGAGAAACCTGCTGAATTCAGTCAGTCTACAAAGGGTGCAGTATATATCTTCCTGTGGCTTCTCTACAATTTGATGATCATAGATGAAATCTCTCTCTGTTTTGCACTTCACGGAGTAGAAAAGGATATAAATCTTAAGTCATGATTTCTCGCCCTTGTTATTAACAATTTTTTCATTCAAAATCCTGCTGATTTAGGCTCTTCAGGAGAACTGGAAGTATTTTCAGGGAGAAACTTCCTGAATTTAATTGGACTCCAAAGGGTGCAGGATATATCTTTCTGTGACTTCTCTGTAATTTGATGATCGTACATGTAATGTCTCTCTGTTTTACACTTCATGGGGTCAAAAAGGATATTAGTCCACATCACCCACAGATCTTAAGTCATGATTTTTCCCACTTGTTATTAACCCTTTTTTCATTCAATTTCCTGCTAATTAGGCCTTTTACACCCTAAGTCTGTATTTTCAGGGAGAAAACTCCTGAATTCAATCAGATTCCGAAGACTGCATTATATATCTTTCTGTGACTTCTGTTTACTTTGATGAATATAGATGAAATAGCACTATGTTTTACACTTCATGGGGTAGAAAAGGATATAAATCCATATACCCACAGATCTTATTCAAGGTTTCTCCCACTTGATATTACCACTTTTTTCATTCAAATCCTGCTGACTTATGCCTTTCATGCCAACAGGCATGATTTTCAGTGAGAAACCTTGTGAATTCAATCACACTCCAAAGGGTGCAGTATGTATTTTATGGAACATCCCTGTACATTGATGTTTACATCTGAAATCTCTCTATGTTTTACACTTCATGGAGTAGAAAATGATATAAGTCCATTTCACCCACAGATCTTAAGTCATGATTTCTCACCCTTGCTATTAACAATTTTTTCATTCAAAATTCTGCTGATTGAGGCTCATCAGGCCAAATGGAAGTGTTTTCAGGGAGAAACTTCCTGAATTTCATTAGACTCCAAAGGGTGCAGAATATATCTTTCTGTGACTTCTCTTCACTTTGATGATCTTAGATGAAATCTCTCTATGTATTACATACATGTGGTAGAAAAGGATATAAATCCATATCACTCACAGATCTTAAGTCATGATTTCTCCCACATGTTATTAATCCTCTTTTCATTCAAATTTCTGCGGATTTATGACTTTCAGGCCATAAGGCAGTGTTTTCAGGCAGAAAACTCATGATTTCAATCACACTACTAAGATTGCATTATATATCTTTCTGTGACTTCTCTTTACTTTGATGATCATAGGTGAAATCACTCTATGTTTTACATTTCATGTGGTGGAAAAGGATTAAGTCCATATCACCCACAGTTCTTAAGTCATGAATTCTTCGACTTCTTATTAACACTTTTTTCATTGAAATTCTTGCTGATTTAGGACTTTGAGAGCAACAGGCTGTGCTTTTAGCGAGCAACCACCTGAATTCAATCACACTCCAAAGGGTGCCGTATATATCTTTATGGAACTTCCCTGTACGTTGATGTTTATTGATGAAATCTCTCTCTGTTTTACACTTCATGGGGTAGAAAAGGATATAAGTCCATAGCACCCACATATCTTAAGTCATGATTTCTCACATTTGTTATTAACCCTTTTTTCATTCAAATTCCTGCTGATATAGGCCTTTCAGGCCAACTGGAATTTTTTTCAGGGAGAAATATCCTAAATTCAATTAGACCCCAAAGGCTGCAGTATATATCTTTCATGACTTCTAATACTTTGCTGATCAAAAATGAAATCTATCTCTGTTTTACACTTCATGGGGTAGAAAACGATATAAGTCCATATCACCCACAGTTCTTAAGTCATGATTTCTCCCATTGTTATTAACTGTTTTTTCATTCAAATTCCTCCTTATTTAGACCATTCAGGCCAACAGGCATTGTTTTCAGGGAAAAACTTCCTGAATTCAATCAGATTCCACAGGATGCAGTATATATCATTCTGTGACTTCTCTGTACTTTGATGATCATAGATGAACTCTGTTTTACATTTCATGGGGTAGAAAAGGATAGAAGTCCATATCACTCACAGATCTTAAGTCATGAATTCTTCCACCTGTTATTAACCCTTTTTTCATTCAAATTCCTTCTGATTTAGGTCTTTATGGCAACTTTAGTGTTTTCAGGGAGAAACCTCCTGAAATCAATTACACTCCAAAGGGTGCATTATATACCTTTCAGTGACTTCTCTTTACTTTGATACATCACACATTTTACATTAACGATTTTTTCATTCAAATTCCTGCTGATTAAGGCCTTTCAGACCAACAAGCAGTGTTTTTAGCAAAGACCTCCTGAATTCAGTCAGACTCTAATGGTGCAGTGTATTTCTTCTTTGACTTCTCTGTACTTTGATGATCATAGATGAACACTCAACACATGTCATTTGCAGCAACCTGGATGGAACTAGAAAGACTCATATTAGCAGAAATAAGCAAAAAGAAAAAGAGAAGTACAGGATGGTCTCACTTATATGAGGGATATAGGGAAAATCAAACAAACAAATAAAAATTGAAAACAACAAATGGGACTGAACCATGGAGCGAGAGAGGAGGAGAGGGGGAAGAAGGCAGGGGAGGTGAAGAGCACAAAAAATCAGGATAGTTTAAAAATTTTAGTGAAGTGGGAAAGCCCCGGGGTAAAAATCAATCAATAAATAAAATAAAACATCAACAACAAAAAACCACACACACACTTACCATATATCGGAAGAGAACAACAGGCCAAACATCCAACAACTAAACATCAACTTAACCAAACAATTTGCAGAAAAATGGGAGGAGTGACTGAAGGGGGGATAAAGAGTGGTGATATGGAGGGAGGAGGAAGGTGGATACAGAGGGGTATATGGAGGGAGGAGAGGGATCAATTAATGCACAATTGTGACAAATCAATAAAATGAATTAAAAAAAAGAAAATGATAAAAGCCCAAATCACCCACAGATCTTAAGTTATGATTTCTCCCACTTGTTATTAATCTTTTTTCATTCAAATTCCTGCTGATTTAGGCCTATCTGGCCAACAGGCAGTGTTTAAAGCAAGAAACCTCCTCAATTCAATCAGACTCCAAAGGGTGCCATATATATCTTTTTGTGACTTCTCTGTTTTGATGATAATAGTTGAAAACTCTCTTGCTATACACTTCATGGAGCAGAAAAGGATATAAGTACATATCACCCACAGTTCTTAAGTTATGATTTCTCCATCTTGTTATTAACCCATTTTTCATTCAAATTCCTGCTGATTTAGGCCTTTCAGGCCAACAGGCAGTGTTTTCAGCGAGACACCTCCTGAATATAATCAGACTGCAAAGGATAGGGTATATATCTTTCTCTGCCTTCATTGTACTTTGATGATCATAGATGAATTCTATGTTTTATACTTCATGGGGTAGAAAAAGATATAAGTCCGATCACCCAAAAATCTTAATTCATGATATCTCCCACTTGTTACTAACGCTTTTTTCGTTAAAATTCCTGCTGATTTTTTGTTTTCAGGCAAACAGGCAGTGTTTTCAGCGAGAAACCACCTGATTTCAATAAGACTCCAAAGGGTGCAGTATATCTTTCTGTGACTTCTCTGTATTTTGATGATCATAGCTGAAATCTTTCTAACTTATAAACTTCATGGAGTAGAAGAGGATATAAATCCATATCAACCAGAGATATTAAGTCATGATTTATCCCACTTGTTATTAACCCTTTTTTCTTTCAAATTCCTGCTGATTTAGGCCTTTCAGGTGAACAGGCTGTGTTTCCAGCTAGAAACCTTCTGAATTCAATCACACTCTAAAGAGTGCAGTATGTATTTATGGATCTTCCTTACCTTGATGTTTATAGATGAACTCTCTCTCTGTTGAACACTTCATGAAGTAGAATAGGATATAAGTCCATATCAACGACAGATATTAAGTCATGATTTCTTCCACTTGCTATTAAACCTTTTTTCATGCAAATTCTTGCTGATTTAGACCTTTCAGGCCAACTGGAAGTGTTTTCACGGAGAAAACTCCTGAATTCATTCAGACACCGAAGATTGCTTTATATATGTGACTTCTCTCTGTGACTTCTCTTTACATTCATGATCATAGATGAAATCGCACTGTGTTTTACACTTCATGTGGTAGAAAAAGATATAAGTCCATGTTACTCACAGATCTTAATTCATGATTTCTCCCACTTGTTATTAACCTTTTTTTCATTCAAATTCCTGCTGTCTTAGGCCTTTCAGAACAACAGGCAGTTTGTTCAGCGAGAAACCTCCTGAATTCAATCACACAACAAAGGGTAGAGTATATATCCTTCTGTGACGTCTCTTTACTTTGATGATCATAGATGAAACCTCTCTATGTATTTCACTACATGTGGTATAATGGATATACATTTCATGGAGTACAAAAGGATATAAGTCCATATCACCCACAGATCTTAAGTCATGATTTCTCCCATTTGTTATTAACCCTTTTTCATTCAAAATCCTGCTGATTTAGGCCTATCACGCTATTAGAAGTGTTTAAAGCGAGAAACCTCCTGAATTCAATCACACCCCAAAGGGTGCAGTATATATCTTTCTGTGATCTCTGTACTTTGATGATCATAGATGAAATCTCTCTATGTTTTACAATTCAAGAGGTAGAAAAGGATATAAGTCCATATCACCCACAGATGCTAAGTCATGCATTCTCCCACTTGTTATTAACTCTTTTTTCATTCATTTTCATGCTGATTTATGACCAAAAGGCAGTGTTTTCAGCAAGAATCCTCCTGAACAATCAGACTCTAAAGGGTGCAGTATATATAATTCTGTGACTTCTCTGTACCTGATGATCAAACATGAAATCCCTCTATGTTTTACACCTCATGAGGTAGAAAAGGATATAAGTCCATAATACGACAGATCTTAAGTCACGATTTCTCCCACTTGTTATTGCGGTTTTTTCATTCAAATTCCTGCTGATTTAGGCCTTTCACCCCAACAGGCAGTGTTTAAAGTGATAAAGCTCCTGAATTCAATCACACTCTGAGGGTACAGTATATATCTTTCTGTGACTTCTCTGTACTTTGATGATCAGAGATGAAATTTCTCTATGTTTTACACTTTATGGGGTACAAAAGGATATAGACTATACCATCCACAGATCTTAAGTCATGATTTGTCCCGTTGTTATTAAACCATTTTTCATTCAAATTCCCACTATTTAGGCCGTTCATACCATAGGGTATTGTTTTCAGGGAGAAAATTCCTCAATTCAGTCAGACTCCTAAGATTGTGTTCTATATATCATTTTGTAACTTTTCTTTTCTTTCATGATTATATATGAAATCTCTCTATGGTTAAAATTCATGGGGTAGAAAAGGATATAAGTTATATCACCCACAGATGTAATCATGATTTCTCGCACTTGTTATTAACCATTTTTTTTTTCAAATTAAAGCTGATTTAGGCTTTTCAGGCCCACTGGCAGTGTTTTCAGGGAGAAACCTCCTGAATTCAATTAGAATACAAAGGGTGCAGTATATATCTTTCTGTGACTTCTCTGTACTTTGATGATCATAGATGAATCTATGTTTCACAATTCATGGGGTAGAAAGGGAAATAAGTCCACATCACCCATAGATCTTAAGTCATGATTTCTCCCACTTGTTATTAACCATTTTTTTTCATTCAAATTCCTGCTGATTTAGGCCTTACAGGACAAGCAGCAGTGTTTTCAGCGAGAAAACTCCTGAATTCAATCAGATTTCAAGGGTGCAGTATATATCTTTCTGTGACTTCTCTGTACTTTGATGATCATAGATGAAATCTCTCTTGTTTTGCACTTCATGGAGTAGAAAGGATATAAGTTCATATCACCCACATATCTTAAGTCATGATTCCTCCCACTTGTTATTAATGCTTTTTTCATTCAAATTCCTGCTGATTTAGGCCTTTGACATCAACAGGCAGTGTTTAAAGTGAGAAACCTCCTGAATTCAATGACTCTACAAAGGGTTCTGTGTTTATCTTTCTGTGACTTCTCTTTATTTTGATGATCATAGATGAAATCTCTCTATGTTTTGAATTTCATGGAGTAGAAAAGGATATAAGTATATATCATGCACAGATCTTAAGTCATGATTTCTCCCACTTGCTATTAACCCTTTTTTCATTCAAAATCCTGCTGATGTAGGCCTTTCAAGTCTCAGCATGTGCTTTCAGCGAGAAATCTCCTGAATTCAATCAGATTCCAAAGGTTGCAGTATATATATTTCTGTGACTTCTCTTTACTTTGATGATCATAGATGAAATTTCTCCATATTTAAAACTTCATGGAGTAGAAAAGGATATTAGTCCATATCAGCCACAGATATTAAGTCACGATTTCTCCCACTTGTTAGTAACAATATTTTCATCAAATTTCTGCTGATTTGGGCCTTTCAGGCCAAGAGGCAATGTTTTCAGCGAGAAACCTTCTGATTCAATCAAAGTCCAAAGGTTGCAGTATATATCTTTTTGGAACTTCCCTGTACATTGATGTTAACAGATGAAATCTCTCTACAATTTACACACTAGGGGTAGAAAAGGATATAAGTCCATATCACCCACAGATATTCAGTCATGTATTATCCACTTGTTCTTAACGGTTTTTTCATTCAAATTCCTGCTGATTTAGGCCTTACATGTCAACTGCAGTTTTTCAAGGAGAAACCCCTCCTGAATTCAATCAGACTCCAAAGGTTGCAGTATGTGTCTTTTTGTGACTTCTCTGTACTTTGATTATCATAGATGAAATCTCCTATGTTTTACACTTCAAGGAGAACAAATGATATAAGTCCATATCACCCACAGATCTTAAGTCATGATTTCTCCCATTTGTTATTAACACTTATTTTCCTTCAAATTCCTGCTGTATTACATTTCACATGAACAGGCTGTGTATTGAGTGAGAAACATCATGAATTTGATCATACTCCAAAGGGTGAAGTATGTATCTTTCTGTGACTTCTCAATACTTTGATGATCATAGATGAAAAAACGCTATGTTTTACCTTTCATGGGGTAGACGCGTTTTTCATTCAAATTCCTGCTCATTTACAAGCCTTTCAGTCCAACAGGCATTCTTTCAGCAAGAACCTCCTGAATTTAATCAGACTCCAAATGGTGCAGTATATAGCTTTCCGTGACTTCTCTGTACTTTGATGATTATAGATGAAATCTCTCTATGTTTTACATTTCAGGGAGTAGAAAAGGATATAAGTCCATACCACCCATAGATCTTAAGTCATGAATTCTCCCTCTGGTTATTAACACTTTTTTCATTAAAATTCCTGCTGCTTTAGGCCTTTCCTGCCAAGAGGCAGTGTTTTCAGTGAGAAAACTTCTGAATTCAATCTGACTCCAAGGGTGCAGTATATTACTTTCTGTGACTTCTCTGTACGTTGATGATCATAGGTGAAATCTCTCTATGTTTTACCCTTCATGGAGTAGAAAAGGATATAAGTCCATCTCTCCTCCAGTTTTAAGTCATGATTTCTAGCACCTGATATTAAACCTTATTTCATTCAAATTCCTGCATGTGCCAGCCTTAAGGTGAACTTACAGCATTATAGGGCAGAACACTCCTGAATCCAATATCATCAAAGGAGAGGTTTATAAGTCTAGCACTTATTACAAAACCTTGTTTTCATTGAAAATACTTAGGATTTCAGCCGTTAGGCGAACTGACAGCATATTCAGCAAGACTGCTAAAACAAAGCAGGCTCCTAAGGAGAACCTTATATCTTACTGCAACTTGTCTCACCTTTGATGTTGAGAGAAGAATTCTCCTCATGTTGTACACTTTAGAAAGGAGAGTAGAAAATGAGGACATCTCACCTCCAGCACTTAAGGTTCATGATTTCTAGCACTTCTTACTAAACCAAGTTTTGCTTCAAAATTCTGAGGATTTCAGGCTTTCACGCAAACAACCAGCGTTTTCAGCCAGAACGCTCCTGAATTCAAACAGACTCCAAAGGAGAAGTTTATATCTTACTGTAACTTCTCCATACTTTGATGTATAGAGATAAAATCCCTGTCTTTTGTACCCTTCAAGGAGTAGAAGAGAATACCAGTTCATCTCAACTGTACCTTTTAAATGTCAATATTTCTAGCACTTATTATAAACCCTTGTTTTCATTGAAA
Organism: Uropsilus gracilis; assembly: GCA_004024945.1. Lineage (NCBI taxonomy): Eukaryota > Metazoa > Chordata > Mammalia > Eulipotyphla > Talpidae > Uropsilus > Uropsilus gracilis. The sequence goes on along the minus strand of PVHY01025177.1, from coordinate 9,458 downwards.
ATCCTGAGGATTTCCACCTTTCAGGCGACCTGCCAGCATATTCAGCGAGAACGCTGCTGAGACAAAGCAAGCTCCTAAGGAGAACTATATCTTGCTGCAACATGTCAGTCCTTTGATGTTGAGAGACAAATTCTCTTCATGTAGTAACCTTAGGGAGGAGAGGACATAATGAGTCCATCTCACATCCAGCACTTAAGTTTGTGATTTCTAGCACTTCTTACTAAACCGAGTTTTGCTTCAAAATTCTGAGGATTTCAGGCTTTCACGCAAACGAGAGTTTTCAGCCAGAACGCTCCTGAATTCAAACACAATCCAAAGGAGAAGTTTATATCTTACTGTAACTTCTCTATACTTTGAATGTATAGAGAGGAAATCCCTGTCTTTTGTACCATAAAAGGAGTAGAAGAGAATACCAGTCCATTTCAACTACACCTTTTAAATGTCAATATTTCTAGCACTTATTATATATAAACCCTTGTTTTCATTGAAAATCGTGAAGATTTCAGCCTTTCAGGAGAACTGCCAGCATATTCAGCGAGAACGCTACTGAGACAAAGCAGGCTCCTAAGGAGAACTTTATATCTTACTGCAACATGTCTGTCCTTTGATGTTTAGAGACAAATTCTCTTCATGTTGTAACTTTAGGGAGGAGAGGAGATAATGAGTCCATCTCACATCCAGCACTTAAGTTAGTGATTTCTAGCACTTCTTAGTAAATCGAGTTTTCTTTCAAAATCCTGAGGCTTTCAGGCTTTCGCGCAAACGGCCAGCGTATTCACACAGGACTCTCCTGAATTCAAACAAATTCCAAAGGAGAAGTTTATATCTTACTGTAACTTCTCTGTACTTTGATGTATAGAGATAAAATCCCTCTCTGTTGTACCATTCAAGGAGTAGATTAGAATATCAGTCCATCTCACCTCTAAGTTTTAAGTGTCATGATTTCTAGCACTATTACAAACCCTTGTTTTCATTGAAAATCCTGAGGATTTAGGCCTTCAGGTGAACTGCAGCATGTTCAGCGAGAACGTTGCTGAGACAAAGCAGGCTCCTAAGGAGAACTTTATATCTTGCTGCAACTTGTCTGTACTTAGACGTTGAGAGAAGAATTCTCTTCATGTACACATTAGGGAGGAGAGTAGATATGAGTCCATCTCACATCCAGCACTTAAGTTTCATGATTTCTAGCAGTTCTTACTAAACTGAGTTTTCTTTTAAACTCCTGCCGATTTCAGCCTTTCTGGCAAACTGGCAGCGTTTTCAGCGAGAACACTCCTGAATTCAAACAGCCTCCAAAGCAGAAGTTTATATCTCACTGTAACTTCTCTGTATTTTGATATAGAGAGATGAAGTCCCTGTTTTTTGTACCCTCCAAGGAGTAGAAGAGAATACCAATCCAACTCAACTCTACCTTTTAAGACTCATGATTTCTAGCACTTATTACAAACCCTTGTTTTCATTCAAACTCCAGCCGACTTCAGCCTTTCTGGAGAAATGCAAGCATATTCAGCGAGATCTCTGCTGACACAAAGCAGGCTCCTAAGGAGAACTTATATCTTGCTGCAACTTGTCTGTCCTTAGATGTGGAGAGAAGAATTCTCTTCATGTTGTACACTTTATGGAGGAGAGTAGATAATGAGTCCATCTCACAAGCAGCACTATGGTTCATGATTTGTAGCACTTCTTACTGAACGGATTTTTCTTTCAAAATCCTGAGGATTTCCACCTTTCACGCAAACGGCCAGCGTTATCAGCCGGAATGCTCCTGAATTCAAACAAACTCCAAAGCAGAAGTTTATATCTCACTGTAACTTCTTTGTACTTTGATGTATAGAGATGAAATCCCTGTGTGTTGTACCCTTCAAGGAGGTGAAGTGAATACCAGTCCATCTCACCTCTAACTTTTAAGAGTCATGATTTATAGCACCATTACAAACCCTTGTTTTCATTTAAACTCTGCCTATTTCGGACTTTCTGGCGAACTGGCAGCGTTTCATTGAGAACGCTCGTGAATTGACAGAGACATCAAAGCAGAAGTATATATCTCACTGTAACTTCTCTGTATATTGATGTAGAGAGATAAAATCCATCTCTGTTGTACCCTTCAAGGTGTAGAAGAGAATGCCAGTCCATCTCACCTCTACCTTTTAAGTGTCATGATTTATAGCACTTATTACAAACCGTTGTTTTCATTTAAACTCTGCCTATTTCAGCCTTACTGGCGAACTGGCAGCGTTTTCATTGAGAACCCTCGAGAATTGACAAAGAATCCAAAGCAGAAGTTTATATCTCACTGTAACTTCTCTGTACTTTGATGTATCGAGATGAAATCCCTGTATGTTGTACCCTTCAAGGAGTAAAAGAATAACAGTCCATCTCACCTGTACCTTTTAAGAGTCATGGTTTCTAGCACTTATTACAAACCCTTGTTTTCATTTAAACTCTGCCTATTTCGGCCTTTCTGGCGAACTGGCAGCGTTTTCATCGAGAACGCTCCTGAATTGACAAAGAATCCAAAGCAGAAGTTTATATCTCCCTGTAACTTCTTTGTACTTTAATGTAGAGAGATGAAATCCCTATCTGTTGTAACCTTCAAGGAGTAGAAGAGAATACCAGTCCATCTCACCTCTACCTTTTAAGTGTCATGATTTCTAGCACTTATTACAAACCCTTGTTTTCATTCAAACTCCAACCGATTTCAGCATTTCTGGAGAAATGCCAGCATATTCAGCGAGAACGCTGCTGAGACAAAGCGGCTCCTAAGGAGAACTTATATCTTGCTGCAACTTGTCTGTCCTTAGATGTGGAGAGATGAATTCTCTTCATGTTGTACACTTCAGGGTGGAGAGTAGATACTGAATCCAACTCAATCACATGCAGCACTTAAGTTTCATGATTTGTAGCACTTCTTACTAAAGCGAGTTTTCACTTAAACTTCTGCAGATTTCGGCCCTTCTAGCGAACTGGCAGCGTTTTCAGCGAGATCGCTCCTGAATTCAAACAGACTCCAAAGCAGAAGTTTATATCTCACTGTAACTTCTCTGTACTTTGATGTAGAGAGATGAAATACCTCTGTGTTGTACCCTTCAAAGAGTAGAAGAGAATAACAGTCCATCTCACCTTTACCTTTTAAGTGTCATGATTTCTAGCACTTATTACAAACCCATTTTTCATTCAAAATCCTGAGGAATTCAGCCTTTCAGGCAAACTGCCAGCATATTTTAGTGAGAACGCTGCTGAGACAAAGCAGCCTCCTAAGGAGAACTTTATATCTTGCTACAACTTGTCTGTCCTTTGATGTTGAGAGATGAATTCTCTTCATGTTGTACACTTTATGGAGGAGAGTAGATAATGAGTCCATCTCACATGCAGCACTTAAGTTTCATGATTTGTAGCACTTCTTACTAAAGCTTGTTTTCACTTAAACTCCTGCCTATTTCGGACTTTCTGGCGAACTGGCAGCGTTTTCATCGAGAACGCTCCTGAATTGACACAGACATGAAAGCAGAAGTATATATCTCACTGTAACTTCTCTGTATATTGATGTAGAGGGATAAAATCCCTCTCTGTTGTACCCTTCAAGGAGTAGAAGAGAATGCCAGTCCATCTCACCTCTAACTTTTAAGTGTCATGATTTATAGCACTTATTACAAACCGTTGTTTTCATTTAAACTCTGCCTATTTCAGCCTTACTGGCGAACTGGCAGCGTTTTCATCGAGAACCCTCGAGAAGTAACAAAGAATCCAAAGCAGAAGTTTATATCTCACTGTAACTTCTCTGTACTTTGATGTATTGAGATGAAATCCCTGTATGTTGTACCCTTCAAGGAGTAAAAGAATACCTGTCCATCTCACCTCTACCTTTTAAGAGTCATGATTTCTAGCACTTACTACAAACCCTTGTTTTCATTTAAACTCTGCCTATTTCGGCCTTTCTGGCCAACTGGCAGCGTTTTCATCGAGAACGCTCCTGAATTGACAAAGAATCCAAGCAGAAGATTATATCTCATTGTAACTTCTCTGTACTTTGATGTAGATAGATGAAATCCCTGTTTGTTGTACCCTTGAAGGAGTAGAAGAGAATACCAGTCCATCTCACCTCTACCTTTTAAGTGTCATGATTTCTAGCACTTATTACAAACCCTAGTTTTCATTTAAATTCCAGGCGATTTCAGCCTTTCTGGAGAAATGCCAGCATACTCAGCGAGAACGCTGCTGACACAAAGCACTCTCCTAAGGAGACATATATCTTGCTGCAACTTGTCTGTCCTTAGATGTGGAGAGATGAATTCTCTACATGTTGTAAACTTTATGGAGGAGAGTAGATAATGAGTTCATCTCACATGCAGCTATTAAGGTTCATGATTTGTGGCAATTCTGAGAAAACAGAGTTTTCTTTCAAATCCTGAGGATTTCCATCTTTCACGCAAACGGCCAGGCTTTTCAGCCAGAACGCTCCTGAATTCAAACAGACTCCAAAGCAGAAGGTGATATCTCTCTGTAACTTCTCTGTACTTTGATGTAGAGAGATGAAATAGCTCTGTGTTGTACTCTTCAAAGAATAGAAGAGAATACCAGTCCAAATCCGGCTCAACATGGCCAGCTGGTTGAAACCTGTTTCCACCAGTTGGAATGGCTGCAGCCGGTTGAACCTGATTTCTGCAGGATATATCCAACTCAAACTGGAGAGGGTTAGAGCCAATCATATCCGACTGAAAATGCTTTGAATCGGCAGACTGAAAAAACTGTTTGTTCGCCTGCAAGGCCGAAATCCCCAGGATTTTGAAGGAAAGCAAGGGTTTGTAATAAGAGTTACAAATCAAAAAACTTAAGAGGTAGATGTGAGATGGACTGTTAATCTCTTTTATTCCATGAGGGGAACAACTGAGAGAGATTTCATCTTTATACATCAAAGTACAGAGAAGTTACAGCAAGATATACATTTCTTCTTTGGAGTCTGCTTGAAATCAGAGGTGTTCAGGCTGAAAACACTGTTTGCTCGCCTGCAAGGCCGAAATCCACAGGATTTTGAAGGAAAACGGGGTTTGTAATAAGTGTTACAAATCAAGAAACTTAAGAGGTAGATGTGAGATGGATTGTTAATCTCTTCTATTCTTTGAGGGGTACAACTGAGAGATTTCATCTTTATACATCAAAGTACAGAGAAGTTACAGCAAGATATACATTTCGTCTTTGAGTCTGCTTGAAATCAGAGGCGTTCAGGCTGAAAACACTGTTTGTTTGCCTAGGAGGCAAAAATCCCCAGAACTTTGAAGGAAAACAAGAGTTTGTAATAAGTGTTACAAATCAAGAAAATGAAGAGGTAGATGTGAGATGGACTGTTAATCTCTTATTATCCTTGAGGGGTACAACTGAAAGAGATTTCATCTTTATACATCAAAGTACAGAGAAGTTACAGCAAGATATACATTTCTTCTTTGGAGTCTGCTTGAAATCAGAGGCGTTCAGGCTGAAAACACTGTTTGTTCGCCGGCAAGGCCGAAATCCCCAGGATTTTGAAGGAAAGCAAGGGTTTGTAATAAGTGTTACAAATCCAGAAACTTAAGAGGTAGATGTGAGATGGACGGTTAATCTCTTCTATTCCTTGAGGGGTACAACTGAGAGAGATTTCAACTTTATACATCAAACTACAGAGAAGTTAGAGCAAGATATACATTTCTTCTTTGGAGTCTGCTTGAAATCAGAGGCGTTCAGGCTGAAAACACGGTTTGTTCGCCTGCGAAGCTGATATCCTTAGGATTTTGAAGGAAAGCAAGGGTTTGTAATAAGTGTTACAAATCAAGAAACTTAAGAGGTAGATGTTAGGTGGACTGTTAATCTCTTCTATACCTTAAGGGGTACAACTGAGAGAGATTTCATCTTTATACATCAAAGTACAGAGAAGTTACAGCAAGATATACATTTCTTCTTTTGAGTCTGCTTGAAATCAGAGGCGTTCAGGCTGAAAACACTGTTTGCTCGCCTGCAAGGCCGAAATCCTCAGGATTTTGAAGGAAAGCAAGGGTTTTTAATAAGTGTTACAAAAGAAACGTAAGAGGTAGATGTGAGATGGATTGTTAATCTCTTCTATTCCTTGAGGGGTACAACTGAGAGAGATTTCATCTTTATACATCAAAGTACAGAGAAGTTACAGCTAGATATACATTTCTTCTTTGGAGTCTGCTTGAAATCAGAGGCGTTCAGGCTGAAAACAATGTATGCATGCCTGCAAGGCCAAAATTCCCAGGATTTTGAAGGAAAACAAGGGTTTGTAATAAGTGTTACAAATCCAGAAACTTAAGAGGTAGATGTGAAATGGACTGTTAATCTCTTGTATTCCTTGAGGGGTACTACTGAGAGAGAGTTCATCTTTATACATCAAAGTACAGAGAAGTTACATCAAGATATATATTTCTTCTTTGGAGTCTGCTTGAAATCAGAGGCTTTCAGGCTGAAAACACTGTTTGCTCGCCTGCGAGGCAAAAATCCCCAGGATTTTGAAGTAAAACAAGGGTTTGTAGTAAGTGTTACAAATCAAGAAACTTAACAGGTAGATGAGAGATGGACTGTTAATCTCTTCTATTCCTTGAGGGGTACAGCTGAGAGAGATTTCATCTTTATACGTCACAGTGCAGAGAAGTACAGCAAGATATACATTTCTTCTTTGGAGTCTGTTTGAATCAGAGACGTTCAGGCTGAAAACACTGTTTGTCGCCTTTGAGGCCGAAATTCCAGGATTTTGAAGGAAAACGGGGTTTGTAATAAGTGTTACAAATCCAGAAACTTAAGAGGTAGATGTGAGATGGACTGTTAATCTCTTCTATTCCTTGAGGGATACAGCTGAGAGAGATTTCATCTTTATACATCAAAGTACAGAGAAATTACCTCAAGATATATATTTCTTCTTTGGAGTCTGCTTGAAATCAGAGGCTTTCAGGCTGAAAACACTGTTCGCCTGCGAGGCAAAAATCCCCAGGATTTTGAAGGAAAACAAGGGTTTGTAATAAGTGTTACAAATGAAGAAACTTAAGAGGTAGATGTGAGATGGACTGTTAATCTCTTCTATTCCTTGAGGGGTACAACTGAGAGAGATTTCATCTTTATACATCAAAGTACAGAGAAGTAACAGCAAGATATACATTTCTTCTTTGGAGTCTGTTGAAATCAGAGACGTTCAGGCTGAAAACACTGTTTTCTCGCCTGCGAGGCTGAAATCCCCAGGATTTTGAAGGAAAGCTAGGGTTTGTAATAGGTGTCACAAATCAAGAAAACAAAGAGGTAGATGTGAAATGGACTAATAATCTCTTCTATTCCGTGAGGGGTACAACTGAGAGAGATATCATCTTTATACATCAAAATACAGAGAAGTTACAGCAAGATATACATTTCTTCTTTGGAGTCCGCTTGAAATCAGAGGCGTTCAGGCTGAAAACACGTTTTGTTCGCCTGCAGGGCCGAAATACCCAGGATTTTGAAGTAAAACAAGGGTTTGTAATAAATAATAAAAATCAAGAAACTTAAGAGGTAGATGTGAGATGGACTGTTAATCTCTTCTATTCCTTGAGGGGTACAACTGAGATAGATTTCATCTTTATACATCAAAGTACAGAGAAGTTACAGCAAGATATACATATCTTCTTTGGAGTCTGCTTGAAATCAGAGGCGTTCAGGCTGAAAACACTGTTTGTTCGCCTGCAAGGCGGAAATCTCCAGGATTTTGAGGATAACAAGGGTTTGTAATAAGTAATACAAATTTAGAAACTTAAGAGGTAGATGTGAGATGCAGTGTTAATCTCTTCTATTCATTGAGGGGTTCAAGTAAGAGAGATTTCATCTTTGAACATCAAATAACAGAGAAGTTACAGCAAGATATACATTTCTTCTTTGGAGTCTGCTTGAAATCATAGGCGTTCAGGCTGAAAACACTGTTTTTTCACCTGCAGGGCCGAAAACCCGAAGATTTTGAAGAAAAACAAGGGATTGTGATAAGTGTTACAAATCAAGAAACTTAAGAGGTAGAAGTGAGATGGACTGTTAATCTCTTCTATTCCTAGAGGGGTACAACTGAGAGAGATTTCATTTTTATACATCAAAGTACAGAGAAGTTACAGCAAGATATACATTTCTTCTTTGGAGTCTACTTAAATCAGAGGGGTTCAGGCTGAAAGCACTGTTTGCTCGCGTGCAAGGCCGAAATCCCCAGGATTTTGAAGGAAAATTGGGTTTGAAATAAGTGTTACAAATCAAGAAACTTAAGAGGTAGATGTGAGAGGGACTGCTAATCTCTTCTATTCCTTGAGGTGTACAACTGAGAGAGAATTCATGTTTATACATCAAAGTACAGAGAAGTTACAGCAAGGTATACATTTCTTCTTTGGAGTCTGCTTGAAATCAGAGGCGTTCAGGCTGAAAACACTGTTTACTCGCCTGCAAGGCTGAAATCCCCTACAAGGCTGAAATCCCCAGGATATTGAAGGAAAACAAGGGTTTGTAATAGGTGTTACAAATCAAGAAACTTAAGAGGTAGATGTGAGATGGACTGTTAATCTCTTCTATTCCTTGAGAGGTACAAATGAGAGAGATTTCATCTTTATACATCAAAGTAGAGAGAAGTTACAGCAACATAAACATTTCTTCTTTGGAGTCTGATGAAATCAGAGGCGTTAAAGCTGAAAACATTGTTTGTTTGCCTGCAAGGCCGAAATTTCCAGGATTTTGAAGGAAAACAAGGGTTTGTAATAGGTGTTAAAAAACTGGAAAATTAAGAGGTAGATGTGAGATGGACTGTTAATCTCTTCTATTCCTTGAGGGGTACAACTGAGAGTGATTTCATCTTTATACTTCAGTACAGAGAAGTTACAGCAAGATATACATTTCTTCTTTGGAGTCTGCTTGAAATCAGAGGCGTTCAGGCTGAAAACACTTTTTGTTCGCCGGCAAGGCCGAAATCCCGAGGATTTTGAAGGAAAACAAGGGATTGTAATAAGTGTTACAAATCAAGAAACTTAAGAGGTAGATGTGAGAGGGACTGTTAATCTCTTCAATTCTTTGAGGTGTACAACTGAGAGAGAATTCATCTTTATACATCAAAGTTCAGAGAAGTTACAGCAAGATATACATTTCGTATTTGGAGTCTGCTTGAAATCAGAGGCTTTCAGGCTGAAAACACTGTTTGCTCGCCTGCAAGGCCGAAATCCCAAGGATTTTGAAGGAAAACAAGGGTTTGTAATAGGTGTTACAAATCAAGAAACGTAAGAGGTAGATGTGAGATGGACTGTTAATCTCTTCTATTCCTTGAGAGGTACAACTGAGAGAGATTTCTTCTTTATACATCAAAGTAGAGAGAAGTTACAGCAACATAAACATTTCTTCTTTGGAGTCTGATTGAAATCAGAATTGTTCAGGCTGAAAACACTGTTTGTTCGCCTGCAAGGCCGAAATCCCCAGGATTTTGAAGG
>PVHY01025176.1:0-18719 GCA_004024945.1 Uropsilus gracilis | reverse complement strand
TGGAGGAGCCGCCACACATCTGCCCCGCAACAAGTTCCCGACGCGCTCGGCCTGACCGTCCGCCTCTGTCTGCTACTTGTGGGGACCCGAGCAGCCTGGTCTGCGCTGTCCAGGAGGGCATGTCCGCACCCAGATGAAAAGGACACGGTTCCAGTAAAGGAAAAGCCCAGTGGGCCAGACATCAACCAGTGACTTGCAGAGGGAGCAGTTGGCGTGACCGGAGGGGGGAAGTGGAAAGAGGGGTAAAGTAGGTGATTAGGGGCACAATATGGATGGGAGGGCCAAACCTAAGGGGAATGACAACCATACAAAATGTAACCAATATTGTACAAAATTTACAAAATTAAAAAAAACAAAACAAGTCAAACTAGAGTCTTTATTGATTAGTCTGACCTTTGACTAATTATCTTGACAACATAGTTCACCTGAGAAAATAATGTTTCACAGTGGTCTGAAGTAGATCAAGAGCAGAAACCACCAGTTTCCACTGCTCTGGTAGGAGGCTGAACGCCCAAGAATATTCACAATCATAGTAGCATCCTCTGAAACTCAGGTCCTTCCCTGGTTTTTCTTTCTAAATCCACTCCTCTCAGATTTGACTTTACTTTTATTGTGTTTTTCTTCAGTAGTTTGGTACAAAATGTTCTAATATCTCACACAGTAACAAAAACAAATCTCAGAAATAATGGCCACATTCTAGTCCTAAGTATACTTATGATTAGATGGAACTAGACAATAGCCACTATCCTGAGCTTCCAGTAGTTACTGAATATGTTAAAATGTGACTACAAAACACCAAGTTAACAGAAAAAATTTACTAAAATAGCCAATATTGCTTCAAAATAAACAATTTGAACAACCGAGACTGTTAGAGGTGGTATGCAAAAGTTCATCGTGGCATTCTGTCTGCTCGAATTTCCCTAACTCCCCCCCTCCAAAAAAGTGCTTTCTGATGTGATCATCAGTGCCCAAATTTAATCAAATTTATAGACTGACCAATTTACAGGCAATATGGTAAAAGTATATAAACTGAGCCAGGCGTGGTGGCGCGCACCTATATATAATCCAAGTGCTGAAGGCAAGAGGACAGGGATCGCTTGAGTTTGCGGGTTGGAGAGTACCCTGGGCAACAGAGTAAAATCTGTTTCTCAAAAAAGCAGCCAGGCATGGTGGTGGGTGCCTATAATGCTAGCAACCTACAAGGCTGAGGCTGGAGATCACTTGAGGCTGTGGGATTGGGGATTGGGACTACCCCGGGCAACATAGTTCCACAGGCAAAAAAAAAAAAAAAAACACTGATACCATGAGCTTCAAATCAGTTAAATCTATCATCTGGCAAGCAACATAACAAATGACAGTTTCTGCAATAAATGGTACGGGATGATGGGGAAAAGAAGCATGGATGGGGAAAAAGAGCATGGGGAGAGGGAAAATTATAATAAATTTAAAGATACAAATAAGTCAAGTGACGTGTCAATTTCAAACTTATAAAACTAGAGTAATCAAAACAGTGTGGTATGTAAACCGATTTTCAGCAAGAGGATCAAGATTATGAAGACAGTCTTTTCAACGAATGATTCTGGGGCAAAAATATTCACATACAAAGAAGGAAGATGAATTCTTATATATATATATATATATATATATATATATATATGAGTTATTTCGTATTTCAAAAGGGGGCAGCGATCTAAATCTAAGAGCAAAATAAAATTCTTTGAAAAAAACATAAGGGACAGGCCAGGCATGGTAGCACAGCAGTCTAGGAAGCCACGGCCAGAACCGGGGATCAGGGTTCAAGTCCTGCTCGGGGCAACATAGCAAGACCCAGTTCCCAAAAATTAGCTGGACGTGGTGGCACGTGCCTGTAATCCCAACTACCTGGGAGGCTGAGGGTGGGGATCGCTTGAGTCCATGGTACTCCAGGCAACGTGAACCTGCGGTTCCACAGGCAAAAATAGCGAGACCTAGTCTCAAGGGGGGAAAAAAAAGCCATAAGGGACAATCTTAATGACCTTTAATTTGGCAATGATTTATTAATTGACACCAAAAGTATAGGGCATGCCTGAATAAAAACAGGACTTGACCAAATTAAACTTTTGTGCAAAAGACTAGGGAACTACATTAGCAATTAATGCCTAGAAGATATAAAGGGCTCCTACAAACCAAAAACGAAGACTTGCATAGATATCTCAAAAGAAGTTAGACAGACGGCAAGTAAGCACATGAAACCATGCTTAACATCACTAGCCATAAGGAAAATGCAAATTAAAATCCACTAGGATGTCTATTACCAAAAAAAGCCTGCAAGGACTGGAGAAATTGGACTCTCCTATACTGCTAGTGGGAATGTAACATGGCAGAACTGCTACGGCAACTATTACCCTAGTTTCTCAAAAAAATGTTACACACAGAATTACTACCTAGAGCAGAAATTCCATCTCTAGTAACACCCAAAATATTGCAAGTAGGGATTTGAACAGGTACACCAGTGATCACAGAAGTATTATTTATAATAGCTACAAGACTTGAAAAATTTTCCATCGACAAATGGATTAATACAATGTGATATTCATATAGTGCAGTATGTATTATTTGGCCTTAAAAACTAATTTCTAGGGCCGGGCATGGTGATGCATGATTGCAGATGGCAGCCTAGGAAGCCATGGCCGGGGCCATGTTCCCACCGGGAACAGCTGGGCGTGGTGGTGCGCACCTGTAATCCCAGCTACCTGGGAAGCTGAGGCTGGGGATGGCCTGAGTCTGTGGTACCCCAGGCAACGTGAGCCTGCAGTTCCACAAGCAAAAATAGTGAGACCTAGTCTCAAAAAAAAAAAAAAAAAAAAAAAAAAAAAAAAAAAAAAAAAAAAAAAAAAAAAAAAAAAAAAAAAAAAAAAAAAAAAAAAAAAAAAAAAAAAAAAAAAAAAAAAAAAAAAAAAAAGCAGCAGACAAACTACATGGCCTTTGAAGCCAAAAATACAGAGTACTTACAGAAAAAGTTTGCTGATGTCTATACTGAAAACTGTGCCAAGCATTTGACTACAAAATGACAGAGCCATTCTGAGGAGTCTGGCAGTGTTCCTAAAGTTAAAACATATCTACAACGATCTAGCCAGGCAACTCCCTGCTAATTCACTCAAGAGTAAAGAGTATGAATATTCAACCAGGTTTATTCAAAATAGGCCCAAAGTGGAGACAACCCTAATGTCCACTGTCCCCACAAATAACAAACTAATCGCAATAATACAGCCTTAGTAGTGACTCAATAATAGTCACAAATTACTGATACTGCTTGTCAGTGGAGGGCGCCTTTGATGCCAGCCTTAGGAAGCTGAGGCTAGAGTCTGCGGGTTCAAGACTACCCCAGGCAACATAGCGAGACCTAGTCTCTTAGGGGGAAAAAAAGAAAAAAGAAAATTACTGATATATAAGGAATTGCAAAAACATTGTGCTAAGTGAAAGCAGTGCATGACTCCATTTACAAGGCATTCACGCAACCTTGATACACAGATCAGACCAGGGGCTGAGGAGGAAGAGAGATTTTGGGGGGTGGGGGGATAGTAGGTCTTGCTATTTTTGCCTGTAGAACCGAAGACTCATGTTGCCCAGGGTACCACAGACTCAAGCAATCCCCAGCCTCAGCTTCCCAGAGAGCTGGGATTACAGGAGCATGCCACCACACTCAGCTACTTTTTTGGAACTAGATCTCGCTGCGTGCCCCAGGCGGGACTCGAACCACGATCCCTGGTTCCGGTCATGGCTTCCTAGACTGCCGCTTATAAGCATGCAGCACCGTGCCTGGCCCTGGGAAAAAAGATTTTATAAAAGCTCAAGAGGGAACTTTGTAGGGTAATAATGTAATTGTGATAGTGATTATGTGACTACCTACATGTTACAACTCATGGAACTCTATTTAGGATGAGTTCCCTGTCTGTGCATTTTCTCTAAGTCTGCCACTCTCTAAAATACAGATCCAAATGCCTAAACTGTATTTTTAAAAAGTTATGTTATATAACTAAATAAATCTGATGTTAAAGCTCATTATACTGTACACTGAAAATAGGCAAAATTTACTATATTTGTATTATACCTCAGTAAAGCCGGTTTTTCTTAAAAAGACAATTTAGAAAATTTAAGCTGACTGGCTATTAAAGAACTGATGTTAGCCAGACTTGGTGGCACACGCCTGTAATCCCAGCTACCTGGGAGGCTGAGGTTAGGGATCACTTGAGTCCACAGGTTCGAGACAACCCTGGGCAATACAGCGAGACCTAGTCTCTCTCTCTTTTTTTTTTTTTTTTGAGACTAGGTCTCGCTCTTTTTTGCCCGTGGAACCACAGGTTCTCATTGCCCAGGGTACCACAGACTCAAGCAATCCCCAGCCTCAGCTTCCCAGGTAGCTGGGACTACAGGTGCACGCTACCTCGCCCAGCTATTTTTTGGGAACTAGATCTCACTACGGGCCCCAGGCGGGACTCAAACACAACCCCTAGCCCCAGCCGCTTAACAGGCTGAAGCTTTCAGGCACGAGCCACCGTGCCCAGCTGAGACCTAGTCTCTTTTAAAAAAAAAAAAAAGAATTGATGTTGACTTTTTGCATGTGATATTTAAAAAAAAAAAAAAAAAAAAAAAATTAAATTTAAAAAAAAAAAAAAAAAAAAAAAAAAAAAAAAAAAAACTTCAATTCTAAAGAAATACCATGAGAAATGACCTGATGGCACTGAATTCCTTCAAAATAATCTGGAGAGGCTACAGAAATCAAGACATTTTGTACTGGCATAAAGACACACAGATCAATGAATACACTACCAACAATATATCGATGGTCAGCTCGTTTTTGAGAATGCGAGGACTATTTAATAGGGAAGGAGGAGCACTGGGACAACCAGATATCCACATGCAAAGAATAAAGTAGACACCCATCTCAGACCGTATGCCAAAACTAACTAAAAGTCTATCAGAGATTAAATGTAAGAGCTAAAACTACAAAGGTCTTCAGAAAAAAATAGAGAAGGAAACCTGTGACACCCTGGACTTGGCAATGGATTCTCAAATACGACACAAAAGCACAAACAGGTAAACTGTAAATGGAATCTGATCAAAATTTAAAATCTTCTTGCTACAAAGGCCAACGACTTGGTGTCCCCGAGACCCAGGAAGCCCCAAGCCCCAGATGGGAGTGAAGAGCAGAGCGCACCCAAGTCCTAAGACCTAAGACCACGCAGTCGTTTTCAAGGCAACTGCTTCCAAGCCCGGTTGGCGCCCTCACCGCGCCAGGAAGGTTACCAGGTTACCTTCCTCACCGCGCCAGGAAGGTTACCAGGCTCACACTCCGGACCACTACTTCTTAAACTATAAAATGTAATGAGGAAAGATGACAGCGTTGAGGATCAAAGATAATTACAAAAGATATGCACACATTCATTCAGTCAAAACATGCATATTTTATCTGTCTTTCAGCACTTGCATTAACAAGTGAAATATATGTACAAACAATCAGCAGCACTCAGGATAACCAAAACATTAAAGAAGTCTAGAATAAAATTTCCTTCCATTGTTATTTCAAAATTCTGAGGTGGGGAGAAAGGGAAACAGTTTCTAATATTACAACCACACAATTAGAGACTTTTCTGCTTCTTGTTTAACCATTCTGTGCATTCATCCCATTCTTCAACAATACGCCAGTAGATGGAAGTATGCCATATACTAGTTTCTACAACTATTCCAGTAGGACCCGGTAACAGAGTTGTAGAATCAAAACAGTTCACTGAGTTCCATTTCTAAAACCAAGTCAGTCAGTCTTAAGGATGTAACTAAAATCCCCACAGTAAGAGTACCACATACCTCCCACTTCCTACCAGTAAAGCTGCAACCATGTTCTTCCTCCAGGCCTACCCCAGATTCTCAAGGCTGCTTTGACACTAGAGCTCAACTCTCCTAAGACAGGTCTGCCCTGACCACCCAGCTAAAGCAGCTTGCGAGCCACTGGTAACAGCCTGCTTTAGCTGCTAGCATACAGGATCTGAGTGTATTTTATTCTGGGCTTACCTAGTTATTCTTCTCGTCTGCCTGCTCCCTATCCCCAGAACAAAAGCTCCCTGCATACCGACACTTGTCTCAAGTTCACTACTGTATGCCCTGCTTAGGAACTGAGCCTGGTACATAGTAGAGGTGTTGAAGTTGCTGAATAAGTATATAGTACAGTTTTTCTCAATAAATTAATAACACATTCAGTTTCTCTTTGTTAAAAAACAACAACAACAAAACCTACAGCTGTGAAGCGAGAGAACCATTAAGTAAACGGCAGGGTTCTAATTCCAGCACTTCTAGTTCACTCACTTGAGTGAGTCGTTTGTGTTTTGTTCTTCCTTCTTCGGTTATTTTTTTAATTAGAAAGGGAAAGTCTGTAACCAGTACTTATTGAATAACTATTTCCTAACTGAAAAGATGAGTCAGGAAAGGTGGAAATAGGGAGTAGGCTATGACAACCAAACATATTAAAACTGGGTGTTTTGGGTTTTGTTTTGTTTTTTAAGCAAACTGAGGTGGGCTGGCAACTCTAAATCCACAGAGAATGAATGTCTATTTAACCAGTCATGCGATGATTTAGAATCAATATTCCAAGACCACCAGCACCCCCACAAGAACCAATTTCAATTTGCTACAAGCTGCTTGGGTTCAAAACCTGGTCCTATCACTTCTCAGCTGTGGCCGGAACCAAGTGGCTTCGGCTATGCACGTCTCCAACTTCAGTATCTACTAAACGGCCATTAAAAACTAGCGCCTTCTCAAGAAGTTATCTTCTCATAAGGTTGGGAAAATTAAAATATATCCCATAGAGCAGTTTGGCTTAAGAACAATGCCTGGCACACAAAGCGCTAAATAACAGTTAGCGACTACGATTAATTGTCTTCCTTGTACTCTAGCATACACTAGAGTTGTTTACCATATGATGTCTCTCTCAGAGCAAGAGACCAAAGGCTTGACATGCACAACCAGACAACGGAAGACTGGTAACAAGGAACCTCAGGGCTCAAGCCTAGGGTCATCCAACAGAACCTTCCTCAGTGATGAGGAAACAAAAGTGCTACAAGCACACTGACCCAGTATGAAGCCTGCAGTATGAAGCCTGCAGCACAGGCGGTTGCATAGCCTGAGGAGTTGGATTATATTTCAATTAGTTTGAAACTTAACCAACCATGTGTATCTCAGTCACCCTCTCAGACAGGTCAGCTTCTGTTCTCTCAGGTGCCATCTACCTTCCAAAGCATTCACACCCTCTAATACCCCAAGAGCATCTCCACATAGCGAAGGCCAATCTCTCTCCCCCTGGCTTTCCCCATAGGTTCCTCGGTCTTTTCTGGAGCCGCAAAATAACTTTCAGCCCCTTGAAGACTACAAGTGATGACAGGGGAAACAGAAATAGAGGTGAAATCAGGTGACCCATTTATCCGTAACTAATGAAGCTGAGTGAGATACAAAGGTGTACTGCTTTTACACATCCTCAAATTTTTTATTAAATAAACTTTTATTAGCACCTGCCTGAAATTCTCTTCATTTCTTCTTTAGCTACAAGGGCTCCAAATCTTCCCTCAAGACAGCCTTGGCCCAACTCTTCTATCACACTGTCAGCCAAAGTTTCCTGCACACACCAGGTTGTCCGGTCTCTGTGCTTAAGCACAAATTCTTCCCTGCCTGAGACGTTCTCTTCTCACTGAAAACTGTTCATCATTCTCCAAAGACCCATCTCAACCCTCACTGGTTCTATGAAACTTTTTTCCTTCACCCCCTCCTAAAGCAGGCAGTCATGCCCTCTTCAGTGCTAAGTCCCTCCAATGCACATGTCTGCCTTTCCCACCCCATGACGCTGGGTACCACGGATGCAGTGATGTTTTGCTCAACTTTTCACTAACCCAGTGACACCTTCTGAAGTTAATGAACAGTATACATACACACTCAATGAGACATTTCACTGCATCTGCTCACATTCAACAAACTCACTTTACAGTCTTAACTTGCTCATGTATTTTTCTAGCTTTCAAACATGCCAATACCAACAGTTTCAAGTCACTGAGCATGTACTATATGCCAGGCAATGACTTAAGCACTTCACATATGCAATTTGTTTAATGATCATCATCCCTATCCCACAGAGGAAGAAACAAGCACAAATGAATTAATGTCTTATGTCACAATATGAGAAAGGAGGTGGAATGTAAAATAAATTGTGCAACTTGGATAAATCATTTAAAGTTTCTGTTCCTGGGTAAAATAAAGAGGATGAATCATACTGCTCTCAACACAAACTTGCAATTCTAAAATTCAGATCTGGGAGAGGACGATGCCAAAGAGTAGGAACAATGATCTGTGAAGTTACTTTAGGTTTTCGCCACAAAATAATGAGGGAAAACATGAATCTTTTTATCTTTTAATTTGTAGGAAGCTACTATGGAAAAACATATTCTCAAGAAAGCTTGTATGTGAAATCTAAGTTCCACAGGAGTTAATGAAAACATAAGAATTAGTTTCATGGAAGAGTTAGGCTAGATTAGAGGATTAGGAATGAAAATCTACAAAAGGCAAGAAATGACAGAAGAGTAGGCAGGAAGCAGAGTTGAGCGCAGTACCTGCAAGTGGTGAGAAGACAAGCCGCCTATCATTCAACAGAGGTACGTCTTGAAGAACTGAGAGAAGTGGAGTATTATAAAGGATCAATAAATGCCCAAGATCATTTTAAGTGTATTCATATGGCAGAGATAATAATGCCTTTTGCATTTATAAAGACATTTTTGGAAAAAAAATATGCCAACATACACAAAGTATCTGTGGCCTGCAAAATCTGAAATATTAATTATCTGGTTCTTTACATAAATACTTTCAATTTCTAGATTAACTCACAAAAGACTTTAAAGGAGAAGACAAGCTCAGATTTGGGAATACATGATTTCTGAGAAAAGGGATGGCCAACAAAAGCAGAGATTAGGTCTGCTATCAAAAGGTAGGCTATGTTAAATGTATGGATAAAATTAATGTGTTGAAGTCATTGAGAATAAAATGTGATCACCTAAGCCTGGCACGGCAGCTCGTGCCTGGTAAGTTTCAGCCTATGAAGTGGCTGGGGCTAGGGATCATGGTTCGAGTCCCGCTTGGGGCAACACAGCGAGACCTAGTCCCAAAAAATAGCTGGGCGTGGTGGCACATGCCTGTAATTCCAGCTACCTGGGAAGCTGAGGTTGGGGATTGCTTGAGTCTGTGGTACCCCGGGCAACATGAGCCTGCGGCTCCATGAGCAAAAGTAGCGAGACTTAGTCTCAAAAATAGAATAAAATAAAATGTGATCACCTAACAAGACTGTGTACAAGTAACTGCAGCCAAGGAAGAAATGTCCCTAGAGCCACAGGGGACAAAAATCATTTAATTATTTAGTCCCTTTCTGAAGGGTTAATGCTTGCTGCTAGAGTCCTGGTCACTGTGCCCTTCCAGTCCCAAGACTAGGCAACCTCTAACATGACTATGACAGGGAGGGAAGAAAAGTGGGTCCTATATCCTGATTTTCTTAGAGAAACATCACATGGGGTGCTTGAATTCTTAGATCAAGCCACACAGTCTTCTAAACCTGTGATGTGGCACAAGACCATTCAGTTCAAATTAACCTAAGATTACACTTGACACACTATCATTTATAAGTTTCCAAATTTTGAAACAAAAATCGAACTTATGACCCAGAGGCATCATAAACTAAGAACTGCCAGAACTAAAGCATGGGTATAAAATGAAGTTATTTTATGACTAACACTGAAGACTAAATTGTTTTCTTCCTTGATTTCTATCTACCTCTGTTTCGTCTTAGACTTATACTGGAAGCAGAGAGAGCAATTACTGAAAGCAAACACTCTGCAGTCCTACAGGGTTAGACTCTCAGCTTCATCACATGCTAGGTCTTGGGCAAGTTCCTTAATTTCTCTGAGCCACCACCACATCTACAAGACGGATAGGGCATTACCAAGCCTCCAGGCTGAGCTGTGAGACGTTAAGGGGCAAGTAATGCAACATAGCACAATTCCTGATTTCTCATAGGCAAGCAAAAAAATGGTAACTACCATACAGAAAGTTCTTCATAGACTGTTTTCTCATCATAGACACTTAACTTTTTTTTCCTTGAGAAAAATGGCTACTTCTACCATCTTGGTTCAGAAAAATGCTACTTTCTTTCTAGTATTTTTTTTTTTTGAGACTAGGTCTCGCTATTTTTGCCCATCGAATCACAGGTTCTCGTTGCCCGGGGTAACACAGACTCAAGCCATCCCCAGCCTCAGCTTCCCAGTAGCTGGGATTACAGGCACGCGCCACCACACGCAGCTATTTTTTGGAACTAGGTCTTGCTACGGGCCTCAGGTGGGACTCGAACCGCAATTCCTAGCCCCAGCCACTTCATAGGTTGAAGCTTACAGGCACGAGCCACCGTGTCCGGCCTCTTTCTAGTATGTTTTATACAGGGGAAAGTTTAAAAATATAGAAAAGTTGTTATAGAAAAGTTGTAAAATAAAGTCGGTATCTTTTTTTTTTTTTTTTTTTTGAGACTAGGTCTTGCTATTTTTGCCTGTGGAACCGCAGGCTCTCGTTGCCCGGGGTACCACAGACTCAAGCAATCCCCAGGCTCAGCTTCCCAGGTAGCTGGGATGACAGGCGTGCGCCACCACGCCCAGCTATTTTTTTGGGACTAGGTCTCGCTACGGGCCCCAGGCGGGACTCAAACCGTGATCCCTGGCCCCAGCCGCTTCATAGGCTGAAGCTTACAAGCACGAGCCACCGTGCCCGGCCTTGTTTGTTTTGTTTCTTGAGGTTAGGTCTCACTATGTTGCCCATGGTATCTGGACTCAAGCAATCCCTAGCCTCAGCCTCCCAGGAGCTGGGATTACAGGCATGTACCAACATGCCCAGCTATTTTTTAAGACTAGGTCTCGCTATGTTGCCCCAGGCAGGTCTTGAACCTGCAGACTCAAGCGATTCCCAGTCCCAGTTTCCCATCCTATGCTGGGATTAAAAAGCTGCGTCACCATGGCCGGCAGTTATTCTTTTACCTGTTAGACTAGGTTTTAAATATGCAGAAGTCTGTAACACATACTGAATAACTAAATTCTAATGTCTGTCACAAAAGCAAATTCCTCCCTTCTCTACTTTTCCCCCTAAGGAGTCTGTTGAAGTACATTCCTTTACCCGGTGAAGCAAGTGGCTCAAGTTCTGGTTAGTTAAAGTTAACAATAACTTTCCTTAAATCCATCACCAATGTTCGTTTCCTGCTCTTATTTGCAGATACCTTTTTCAGAAATCCCCTATATAACCTGAATAAATTTAAACAGTAAATTTACCTGACAGGTAAAACGGGGCAGAGAAACAGATTCTGAGACCGTACAGGTATATACAAATTACACATATCACATATATGTGTATATACGTCCTCCCTAGCAAGATAGGAAACTCATGGCAGGGTCCACTCAGAGGCTGCATTGTTCCTCCCTTTGAATTATGACCCAAGCCCACTTTCACAAACTTAGGCCAGGAGGGATTCTCAACACTGATTTCTAGACCCCCCAGAGGCTGTCTCACCGCAGCGCATCACAAGGAATAAGACCCACAGCAACATACTAGATGGCTCATCGGCAGAACTCTATCAATGAGAGCACAAAGGCCTCCCCTCCTCATCTAAAAGGCTCGGTATTTGCAGTGTAAGTAAGACAGATGCATGCGTTAGCAACGCACTGTGGGGCACTTTGCTTTGTCACTCTCACTGGCGTGTAAACTCCAGGAAGGACAAGTCCTCATCCGGCTTGTCAACTCCTCTATCTCCAGAGCCTGTAAAATAGGAGGTGCTGAAAGTTGTACAAGGTACTTGTCCCGGTTGCCCAAAATGCTCTGAGTCTAAGTATCAGTGCAAACACAGAAATTCCTTTACTTCCAAATAATTTAGATTCCAAATAGTTTGTCAGCAAAGACGATTGATGAGCATATGAAAAGACATTCAATACAAGGAATTATGGAAATATAGGTTCAAACCACAATGAAACACCACTACAGAAGGTTAAAATGAAAACCTAACTTACCAAGTTGCCAAGGAGTTGTAAGAAACAGAAATTGAGAGAAATAAAGTACAGTCATTACAACAAAGTTTGGGAATTACTTTGACAATTCAATAAACACTTGCCAGACCACGCAGAAACCCTGTTCATGTATTTAAACAAGAGAAGTGAAACTGCTAAAATCACACAATCACACAAAACCTGTACATAAAAATTCATAATGGTCAGAAACAGGTAACAAGTTAAATGTTCATCATGTGATGGCACATACACACAGTGGAAAATAACTAGCAGGGAAAAAAGAAAATAGAATACCAATGACTCTTACTAGGTATGTAGCATTAGGCCACATAAGCGAAATCATCACAGAAGGTTGCATACTGTATAAACCAAGCATGTGACATTCTAGAAACATCAAACTACAACCCCAGGAAACAGGCAGTGATTGCCAGGGCTGGATAAAGGGAGCCAAGGGGTGACACAATGGCTGTGGTGGTGCCTACATGACAGTCAAAACTCACAACTGTACTCTAGAAGGGTGAGCTCTACGTAAATGATGTCTCAACACACCGAATTAAAATGTGGCCCGGTACGGCTGAGGAGTTTACTGTCTAGGATTTGAGCTAAGAAATGGTTAAAGTCTCTCCTACATATTCACTTGTTCCTGCATCCAAACTGGTCAGGAAGAGGTCACAAAGCGTCTCGCAAGCCCAATACATAAATTCGGTATTTTGCATCTTCTAAAAGAGAACCTTTCTCTTAGGAACCTTGTCCAGGGACACTGGAGACTGCTTCAAGCCAGCAGCACTGCCTCTGAGAAGTGTGTCAGCGCCTCTCGCTACGTTAGCCTCCCTCCAGAATTGACACCTGTGACTGCAGCTCTCCAAGCCTCTCCACGTCTATTAAGCTTCTGCATTGTCTTCTCATTATTGACTAAACCTAGTGCTTGCAGCTTCCTGTTCCTCAGAATGGTTCGTCCAGTCCCAAGTCATCCTCTCCCTAGTACTTACAAATTTTTCTAATCACTCATTTCTACCATCATTAAATCCTTTCTTCTGACTGGCACGACCCGCACTTGCTGAAAGTGATTTAAACTTAAGCTCAAACAGTAAAAACACAGAATCTGTAAGTTAAAGGGCTGGAGAACTGAGAGGACTACACACAGTCCCTCCAAAAGAAGTCATCTGTTGGTAGCATTAACCCATTTTTTGGTGTTCTGGGAAATAAATATATATATATATATATATATTTTTTTTTTTTGAGACTAGGTCTTGCTATTTTTGCCTGCGGAACTGCAAGTTCATGTTGCCTGGGGTACTATCCCATGGACTCAAGCTATCCCCAGCCTCAGCTTCCCAGGTAGCTGGGATGACAGGCGCGCACCACCACAACCAGCTAATTTTTTGGGACTAGGTCTCGCTATGTGCCCCCGGCGGGACTCGAACTGTGATCCCTGGCCAGACCGTGGCTTCCTAGGATGCCACCTACAGGCATGCGCCACCATGCCCAGCCTTTGTTCTGGGGAATAGCTTGGCTCCTACATGTAGTTCATCCTAAGAAAAATCTGCACATGAAGGAGCCACTGCATTTAACACAAGGCACGTGCGTTGCAGGCCACAGGAATGATACCTGCTGGCAGCAACAGGAGCACAAAGAGAGAGGACACATACTATCCCAAGATAAATACATTAAGAATCTGTTCAAGAGAGGATCTGGGGTAAGCTGTTCAAAAAGAGCTATGCCTGAGAGGACTATAACTAGACTGGGGCAATTTCATTTATGCTGGAACATAAACACCATGTGTGCAATTTGTGGAGGCATTAGACTACCAGGCTGGATAGTCTGGATTTGATTGAACTACTTATAAAAGTCACTAAAAGTGTCAGTACAAAGGGGACACAAAGAACGATGTTCTGGGAAGATTCTTACATCTACAGAGATCAGTGTCTGGACACAGACCTCAGGAGGCACAGGAAAAGCTGCCAATGTCATGTGCAGTCACTGCATCCCATCCTCTAGTCAAGAGAAATCTCAGAATCTTCTACAGAGCACTTGAACCAACCAGAACTGGTATGTACAGTAATACTTTTTTGCTGCCTAGGTTAAGAATTAGAACAGGGGTCACAAATGGAAGGGAATGCCTGGTAGAAAACCTACAGAGTTCCTGATTTTGGATTCAAGTTCCAAAGTTAAAAGGAATAAAGAGAGATTCTTTCAAATGTTAAGTACATCTAACAGAAAACAAAATATAACAGAGTAAAGTAGAGCCTTTGCTAACTGAACAGTTCAGGTAATTTTTTTTTTTCTGGATAGATGACTTAGTCAATAAACATCGAATTTTTAAAACAAGTCTTATGTCATACAAGAAATTCTTTTTTAAGACTCTCCTAAGAAATCAGGCGTGGTGGCACATGCCTGTAATCCCAGCTACCTGGGAGGCTGAGGCTGGGAATCACTTTAGTCCACGGGTTCAAGACAAGCCTGGGCAACATAGCGAGACCTAGTCCCTAGGAAAATAGCCAGGTGTGGTCGCACACACCTGTAATCCCTGTTACTTCAGAGGCTGAGGTTGGGGATCATTTGAGTCTGCAGGTTCGAAACAACCCTGGGTAACATAGCGAAACCTGGTCTCTATTTTAAAAAAAGAAAGAAAAAAATCTCCTAATAAATGAAACAAGATTCTTAATCATGCTGCCAACCTCTGTGGCCTAACCTTCCGCAACTGTAAAGGGGGGAGGAGGATGACAAAAACCCACCAAAGAGCCACTTCCAACTCTAAATCTGTCTGATTCTAAATAATGAGTATCTAACGTGCCAAAAATGGAAAGTAATAAAACTTGTGTGTATCACTTTGAAAGAAAGCTCTCCTTTCCCCTTCTAAGAGATGGGAAACCAAACCTGTGGGTGACTGGCCATCCACTCACTCAAACATCTGGTCACTTATGACACCCCCAGGCACTGTTCTGGGAGACTGAGACAACAGGCAACAAAATAAATGAAACATAGTCCCTGTCCTCATAGGGGCTTACTCTGGCTACAAAGGGTACACCCACTTCTAGCCTAACCTAGGGCTAGCAGACAAATGAAGGATGTCCAGTTAAATTTGAACTTAATAGGAATAATTGTGTTTGATGGTCTCTGGAACACATTTATAAAAAAAAAAAAACCAGTCTATTAAAAACTTAAGTTTAACCAGGCATTCTGTATTTTTATTTGCCAAATCTGGTAGCCCTAGCTTAGTTTTAACTGCAAGATCATTCCTCAGTTCTTTGCAGCTCAATCAGTAACTTGGACTATAGCAATCAACATTAGTTTACATTTCAACACAGTATATAGACTTAAATTAAGAGAAACAGAAAGTCTGTAAAACAATTCTCATCCTTAACAGTGCAGTGCATTCTAGTTCTATTCTTTTCCACTTTTCTAACTGCTAGTCATGACCCACTAAAGTGATTTTACAATCTACTAAAGGGTCATGACCTGTAGTTTGAAAAATAGGAAGAAACACAATACAACTCTGTCTTGTGCGCCATCATTATGGGCGCATCAACTAACGATACTGAGCTATAAAGTAAGTTATACCTCTAGGTCTACTCTGACAGAAAACTATAAACTTACAGAGCCTCCAGGATGATATCCTTGTTTCTGTTGTATTTCTCTAAACTCTTCCTACCACGCTATTATCACTTCTTCTACTATCAACAGGTTTACCTTTCTTCCTGGCAATCACTGGCTCAAAACAGCAAGCCATGTGGAATCACTGCCAAGTGAAAGCAAAAGAACTCTCAGAGCTCTTCTCCCTGTCACCTGCACGAGCTTCGGTGCAAACACCTCAAGTTTTATTCTGATTTCCTAGTGTTCAGGAGTGAACACAGTTCATCACACAAGGTCCACAATGTAAGTTTATGAGCCTCCAAAGAAAAATGCATGGTTGGGTTCAAAACCAGCCCCCCCCCCTTTTAACTATAAACAAGATTAATCTTTCACAAACATTACAAAGGTTTTCTATGTTACATGTACCTTTCACTATAAGACTGCTAAAGTAAAAATATTCTTCAATGATTTGTAAAGAAGGAATAGAAAGAGACACGACATCACTGAGACTGCCTCTGAGGGCAGTCCTTCTCAGAACACCTGTTCCCAAGTTGCAAATCTTAAATTCCAAGCACCCTAAATAAGAATTAAAGGGAATTTTCTAATTTTCATATGAATCCAGCTACTAATCGCTTTCTGAAAAAAAACACTCAGGTTAATATTGAAGTAAAATTTCATAAACCGAGATCCATAACAATACCAAAACCATTAAAGATAAAACCAAAGACTTACCATTTAAAAAGTTTCACACCATGTAGGTACAAAATTACCCCCCTCCCCACGACAGGAACTATACACCTCCTGTGTTGGTGAGTCAAACTCAAGGTTACAAACAGAGGCCCTGAAGGGCAAGCACAACTGCCCTGTGTATTCTTTTTAAAGTACATGGGTGATCTTGCCTGTAGCAATGTGTGCGCTGACTGAAAGGGAAGACTAGAATACAACTGTACACAGCTGTTGCTTTGTGCAAGTCTCCTAGCCTCTCAAGTTTAGGATTTTCTTCCTCTCTTAGATCTTGTTATTTCTCCATGCCCAGAAATGCTAGTTTTTGGCCAGGGCATGGTGGCGCATGCCTATAAGCACCAGTCTAGGAAGCCGTGGCCGGCACCGGGGATGAAGATTTGAGTCCTACTTGGGGCAACGTAGCAAGACCTAGTTCCCAAAAATAGCTGGGCATGGTGGCGCACGCCTGTAATCCCAGCTACCGGGAAGCCAAGGCTGGGGATCGCTTGAGTCCGTGGTACCCCGGGCAACATGAGCCTGCGGTTCCATGGGCAAAAATAGCTAGACCTAGTTAAAAAAAAAAAAAAAAAGAAAGAAAGAAATTGCTAGTTTCAGGGGGGAAAAATATATCATAAGAGACAATATATAATGCTGAACCCAAATATTTGTTGTTGAGTCAGAAAAGACACAAATTTCTAACAGTGACAGTCAGTTATTGCTGAAGAGATTGTAGATGATGTTAATTTTAAAGGAATTCAGGTTTTTAGACTATTTTTCTGATTCTGTGTTCTTACAGTTCTACAGTGAACTTACTGCAGAAGTTTCTATACACAGGAAAATGAGATGGTACTCAGATTGTTTCTCAATTCATTAATTTCAAGAATAAATCTGTCCTGGACATTGACAATCAGGTACCTCTCTTACCTCTAGATCGCTAAAACCAGCTTAAGATTAGAGGCTACATTCCACACATATCTATATGGCCCAAAGCACTAAAGCATATATGACATAAAATCTTTATATACATAACAGAAAAGTGATGTATGATTTAACAGCCTCTAACACTGCAAATCTTTCAGCAGGCATCTTAATGAAAAGTAATACTATTCTACATATTCATCTTCAAAAGCTAAAATATTTTTAAATACAAAAACCTAAAGAATATTTAAAAAAACATACAGCACAATCTCTTTCCAAGGGTGAGTAGACTCAAAATATCTACATTAAAAATACCAGAAGTAACAATCTTCCAAAGGTTTTATACCAGTTTCACATTCACTGATGAGTAAATCTCTTCCATTTTTATTTTTTCTGATAGTTTTATCTCCAAATACACACACACACACTCTTTATATTTCTCCATTTGCTGATTAGCCCACTGACAGAATGTCAGCTTCCTCATTTGAAAGGTGGGGGAGTTCAATGCTTTTTTTTTTTTTTTTGAGGCTAGGTCTCGCTATTTTTGCCCGTAGAACCACAGGCTCACGTTGCCCGGAGTACCACAGATTCAAGCAATCCCCAGCCTCAGCTTCCCAGGTAGCTGGGATTACAACCAAGTGCCACCATGCCCAGCTGTATTTTTTTTGGAACTAGGTCTCATTATGGGCCCCAGGTGGGACTCAAACTGCGATCCCTAGCCCTGGCCGCTTCATAGGTCGAAGCTTACAGGCACAAGCCACTGGCTTCAGTGCTCCTTAATACCTTCCTTCTTCCACCTCCACCACACAACAGTTTGTTCATGAAAACATACCAATTCCTGAAGTCTGTCTCTAGCATCTAAGGAAGCAAAACTTCAAGAATAAAGAGCATCTAACACTAGGGACTCCCTTGTTAAAAGACCACTGTACTGATCTCTAAAATCTTGGCATGGGAACAGTCAGAGATGACCCAGATATGCTTTAAAAAAAATCACTTTCACTTATAAAAAATACAGTGGCAGGTGGGTCTGTTAATCAACTACTTGCATCTCCTCACATCGCCACTGAAGTTGTCACATCATTTGAAATAACTACAAAGATAAGGTTTTGTTCAGGTTCAAACCTTCCTACAATATCAAAACGCTATCATCATCAGGCCAAACAGAAAATTTCATTTTCAGGGGAAAACCTCCCAACTTAAAACTCGTTTTCCAGGACATTTGCTATGGGAAAAGTCAGTTCGAACACAGCTGTAGCTGCTTAGGACCAAAACAGTCAGATCCTCCTTTAAGTAGAAACATATGGCTATTAAATAGCTATGATATGAGTTAACATCCCCTGTGTAAGATAACTCTCTCTAATTAGAGAAACACAGAAACTACAGGTCTACATTTAACCAAAAAAGAAA
>PVHY01025175.1:0-18727 GCA_004024945.1 Uropsilus gracilis | reverse complement strand
GAAGCCGAGGCCTTTGGAAGCGAACAGGAAGTGCTTGGGCGTTGCACAGTCGGAGAAGCGGGGAAGGTACACAGGGGCGCGAGCAGGAGGGGGCCGGGCTCCGGCGGGCGGGAGCGGACGCCCGCCCAGCGGCGCGAGACTCCATGTCGTCATAAGGCGGCCGCCATTTTCGTGGGCGCAGGCGGCCCGGGAGGGGGCTCGGAGAGCCGGGGGGCGGGCGGGCCTGAGGCGGCGCGGCGGCCGGGCGGCCTCGGCCACCCGGTAATAGCATCTTTCCCGGGCGTCTAGTCTTCAGAGGAAGCACTATGTCCGCCGAAGTCCCCGAAGCGGCCTCAGCGGAGGAGCAGAAGGTGGGTGTGCACGGGGAGCGGGCCGCGGAGGGGGAAGGGATGCGGAGGCCGGGAGCCGCCCCTGCCGTGCGGCCTGCCCCACCGCGTGCGGAGGGGCGCGCCTGCTCTCGCCCGGCGGCGCCGCTACCGAGCCCGGGCGGTGCCAATCCGCCTCGGCTCGGAAGGCGAAACGCTTGGTTTGCTGGTCCGCCGCAGCTGTGTGCTGAGCGCCAGCGTGGTGGAAGCGTGAACATTCTCCACGTCTGAAGCCCCGTTTTTCCTGAACTGAATCCTCACAGTACAGGACCCAGCCGTTTACACGGAACCGAAGTTAACCCTGTGAACCTCACGCTGCTTATTAGCAAGGGTTTTTGTTTGTTTCCGTGAACGAACGAGTCTCCAGCTCCTTGCATTGTCTGCCTGCTGTTGGCCTCAAAGGCCCTGTCTTACGTTTGAGTGATTTGGACCACGCGTTGGAATTGGATTCCAATCCTTGTGAGCCATTTATCCTAGGTTGGTCATCGAGTAGACACTTGAAACTTCAGTCCCATCTGTAAAACGAGGATAAATAGTATTTGCTTCCTGTGGTGGTCGTGAGGCTGAAGTGAGGTGGCCGACAGTGTTTAGCGCTGTGTGCTCAAAAACACGAGCTTGTGGGGTTCACATAATGTAACTTAAAAAAATCGAAAGATTGAAGTTCACTAGTTTCACTGATTTAGTGGGCCAGGTTTTCTTAGAAACAAAATAGAAATATTTTGTGAACTCACTTGCATTTTTTTCTGCTGTAGGGTAATATGGCAGGAATCAATGAGAATCGGATTACATATATAGAAACTTTTGTCAAGAATAGTGCTTGCCCTTCTGCCTTGACCTCCCGGGTATTTGTGACTGACCTACAAAGGTCCATGATACCGTGTTTATTAAATTGTTTATGGAGACTTACCAACGCTTTTGTTTAAAAATCAGTATTATCGTGAATAGGATTTGGTCTAATACTTCTGTTTTTAAGAGTTTTTGCTTAACTTTGTACCCATGCTCTTAGTTGGGTTGAAAATTAGGTTACTGTCTAAACCACTCCATTTGTTCTTAACCATTTAAACTTTTCCTGAGTTCATTAGTTGTGTTATGATAAAACTAGCTACTTGTAAAACAACGAGGGGATTAAAAACGGTTATAGCTTAAGGAGTATGCCAAGTCATCACATTAGCTGGGAAAAATTCAGTGGAAACTATTTGAGTATTTTTCAGTGGACTTTGAAGGCCATATATGTATCCATACATGTGGATATATATATACATACATATACCTGCATGCAAATATACTGAAATCTTAATATTAGATTTTATTGATTTTTAAAATTTTATTGATTTTTAAAATATTTATCAGTGTAATTTATTGCTTGAGATTTAGGAACCCAGAAAAAATAGCAGACTTTGTCTCTGCTATCTTGTTCTGAATACAGAAATCTGCTTCAGTCTTGATTTGTGATGCATAATAGTATGCTATATAACTTTTATTAGTATGTTACCACAATATAAAATATTGATTTCTACAGTCTGAGTGCTTTTGTTTGGAACAGCCTAATGTCTCAGCAACGTTAAGGATATGTCAAGCATTTTCATAAGTCTCTACATTAAAATTTTTATTTCAGGATCTTTGTTTTTAGGGTTTTTGTTAATAATGCCATTTGGATTTAGGGTTGACTTTAGATGTTAAGTGCTCCTAACATGGATTGGTATTATTATCCCTAAATATAAGGGAAATGTGCACAGTCACTTCTCTGTTTCATTAGGCCAAAATCACTTGTTTCTTTTCTTTAAAGGGATAGTTAGATCATCTAAGTATGGGGGTACTGGCTATGTTTTCAGTTGACCTTTCAGTTAAAGCCAAAGTATTTAAAATAAAGAGGCAAGCCCTGCATGGTGTAAGAACTCACTGTTTCTTTGAGAAGTATGTGTACTCTTGGTGAAAAAAAAAAACAAACTGTATAGACCACTTTTTAAGTTGGGATGTTCATTAAATATATAGACAAAAAAAAAGTACAGAAATAAACTTTTTTATACCATTGTAGAATTAAAATACAAATAGAAGCAATCTAAATTATTAATTCAGAGTGACATGGTATTTTGCTGTAAATAAATTTTCAATGCATTGTAAGTGGTAGCAGTTGTAAAAGTGCAGGAGATTTTGAGTTGACAAGTTAAACCCCTATACCATAAAATGATTGAGTTCTCCTATTATAAAAAATATGCTTTGTAGTCATTTTGCCCTAGAGTCTATGTGCATCATTTATATTTTTAATTGACCTCTATTCCTATTATCCTGGACAGTTGGTATAATAATGCTGAATTTGTCATAAATGAAAGCTCACACAGAAATCAAATATCATTTACTTATACATAAAGTGACATTCAGATACAGTAGAATATGCTTTTATTTTTCTTTTAAATTGTCTCTGAAGTGAAAAAAAATTTAAAAAATTATCAGAGGCCTCCTGGTTCTCATCTGTGAATTACATTTAGGTAATACTAGGCTAAGATGGGGATGCGAAGAGGCGTTAAACTGAATTCTGTTTTCATTGTGAGCACCTTCAGCTCAAATATCCTTTGTATTTCTTTTCTTACATAATGCCTAGCATAATATATAGCATTACTAAAAAGAAAAATGTTGTTTGGATGTGTTTTTCTCAGAATTTTTTTTCTTGAAACCATTGCCAGACTGTCATCCCAATACAGCTGACAATGCTAGTGCTGCATTTTTAAAAAGATAGGCCCTGTTCATGTAAAAATCTTGGCTTAGACCGCTTAAGAACTAGAAGTTTGTGTTTTTTAAGATCTTAGTATAAGGGATTTTCTAGATAGTTTATTGCAAAATCAATGAAATATAGTAAGATGCACAACTAAACATTTTTTTTTATGATTTTGTAAGTGGAAGAAAACTACTTAAATTACTTCCATAGATCTTAAAAAAAAAAAAAAAGAGTGGTGTAAGTTGACCTCTCATTTCCCAGCCTTTTTAAAAAATGCAGTCCTTACTGGCTGGAACTCTGAGCTCCCTTTGGTAGCTAAGGCTTAACAATATTTTAAGTGTCAGGGGCTTGTTGGGTTGGTTTATAATCTTTGATTCTTAGCAGTCTAGCAATAAATCTCAGAAAAGTTTTTAAATATTTCTTGCTACTTTGTCAGTTTGCTGTATATCCGTTTTCTGAATAACTACAAGACTTAAGTAGTTTATCAACTTCTGTTCCTAAATTTATGTCTTGGAGAATATGAAAAACCATGGGCTTTTTAGGAAGTTGCTTAGCTTAATTGAAACAACTGAAATACATTGTTTTGCCCATAGGTAGACTTTCATTGAACCATTTCAATGCCTGGGAAGTGGATAAGCAGCAAGGACTTAATAGAACAAATGTTTTTTCTTAGAGGTTGAAATATTGGTACCTTCTTGGCAGTATTTCAAAGGATTTATTGGCTTTCATTAATCTTTTCTGCTTATTCATCAGTTAGTGAGTGCATCAATGAGCATGTTGCTGAGCAGATAAAAAAGAATTTGCTAAGAATGGTGGTTGGGTTTTTACCACTGGTGGCACTATATAATTCCTGCTGAGATTTGGAAAATGATATTAATCATTTAAATCCTATCAGTTCATGACAGAGTATAAAATCTTTCATTATTTGAATGCCCTTTTTATATGCATGTTTTATACCTTATATCCCATCTACAGACAGAAAGGGTACTAGTGTATTTCCACAGAATAATGTTCTAAAAACGCAGGTGCCTGACTTTAATAATGTTAGTCCTTTGTTGGGTATCGAATATGTAATGACATTTATTTTGGATCATAAAATACTTAAGCTCTAAAAATACTTTCATATAGTACTTTGTTCTTATATAACCTCACACATTAATACATTAAGTTTAAAAATATGACACGCATGTGTGTGTGTACCAGTTTCTTTGCTATTCTCTATTTCTAACCTTTTTTTGCAGTTTATTTTCACTCTAGCTCAAATAATTGTTTAGAAATTCCTTTGAAGGATGTCCAAAAAGATGTGGTCACATCAAGATCTGAGTCCCTTTTTGCATCTTCAACTTTTTTTTTTTTTGAAGTACCCTTTGTTTGCAGCATTGTTTATGGTTATAGGTTTAGGATCACACTCTTTAGCTATGTTATACTCACAACCACGGTACCCATAGCCCTCCACCATAATCCATTATACTTTTTTCCATTTTTTAACATGATTATAGAAAAAATAACTTGTTTTACCTCATTCTTATTAATGTTGTGTGGAAAATAGAAGCCACTCGTATTTCAAACAATTTGGGATGTAATTATTGGATTCATTTGCATTTATTGGAAAAGATAAAGGAGCCAAAGGGAGAAGATGATTATTTCTAGAGGTGGGAGGTTGCAGAAAGCTCTTAATCCTGTTAAAGTGAGCACTGTCCTGAGTTCAGCATTCTCCTCCACCCCCTCTTAATAGTTGGTACAATATCCATTAACACTTTCCCTCCTCCAGTTCAGAGGGGTTATTGCTATCTGCACATTGTTGGTGACATTACCAGGAACAGAATGTCTTTTTTATCTGGTTATAGGTGCCATTTCATTCTGGAAAATGTAGTTTCAGCCTTCTGGCTCTTCAGGGGTTCAGAGAAGGGTAAATATACACTGAATGCCAGTGTACCCTGTTCACCACCTGATGTGTTATTTATGCTCCACTCCACAGGCTGATCTGTAGCTGTATCAAAATGTTAGTGAACTGAACGTTCAACATATGGACTCATTTATCTGAGTAATCTGAGAACTCACTTGTAATCTAAAATTGTCTGCATCTACAAAAGGTTAAACATGTTTCCATATGATCCATAAAAAGTACTGTGGGATTTTTGACATTTACAACATTTAAAAAGTGAGGCTTTGGTCATTTTTTATCCCTTTTTTGGTATTAAATGCAGCTAAAATTCTGAATCTCAAAACTAGGAGTTTTTTTTTTTGGTGAAATTGTTCAAGAATTGGTTTTTCTAAGACACTTTATAAACCCATTCTAAACTTAAATGTTTTCACCTATACGTACATTTTTGCCCCAAATATTTTTCTGTAGTAAACAATTCTAATTTATTTGGACATGCTTAATATTTTATACTATATATAAATATTTATATAAGAAAATAAAGAAAGCCAGGTAGGATGGCAAGTGTGTATGTATCTCGTTTTCCCCTTGTTTATAAAATGGGAGCTGCCTCAGTGATAACTGGAAACTAGGAAAAGTTGCTACACCTAAAAATTTAAGAACTCTGTCTTAGAGCTAGAGAACCAATCATTCAAATCATACAAAGGGACATGTAGAGAGCTCTTTTCCTTAGACCCATAAAAGACTGGATGGTTATGGAAATGTTGGACTCCATTAACATCCTTTCATTTGAAAGTGCTAAGACAGAAAGGCTATAATCCGATTGGATTTCTTCATTGTCTAATATATGTCAAATAATTTCTAAAACAGCTGAGGCACTCAGGAATCCAAAAGTAGGTTCCTCTTTCTTTCCAGTTATCCTTCTGAGCTTCTACTCTGCAAATAGTCTCCAACTGCAAGTCGATGCTCACATTTGAAGCCATATCCACAGAACTGTTTTAAACACTTCTAAACTGCTAACCTTAAATTTTATAATATTTTCCCACTTTTACAAATGAGTTTGGTGTAACCATATCTTAAAGTAAGGCAAAGATTTTGCATATAATTAAAGCCACTGGAAAAATTTTTAATGAAATCATGATTGTATTAGGTACTACCCTTTCAGTTCTTAGTAGCTAAGGTAGTTACTTTTTTCTCCAGTGTTTGAACAGATGACCATACTGATTGTAAGTTGTGTACCAGTTCAGATGGCAACTTGTGTTTTAAAGACTAGTATGACAGGGTGGGGGAAAAATACTAGTATGGCAAATGGTATTTATACACTTGCATTTAGAAAGTTAGAAGAGAGTGAAACCCATCTTGGAAACAGGTTTGCATAACAGACCTTCCACTTGTACTCTCCTGGGGTAGAACCCTTTTTAAAAGGAATGACTGGCAGATTCACTGACACTATTTAAAATCTGTCTCTAATTTACACTTATTAGAGTTGAGTTTTATATACATGAAATATACTAATGACAAGTAACCACTGTATAAAGACTGAAATCAAAATATACATGAAACTGCAATAGAATAGGAGGAAAGTAAAAAGTTTGAGGTACCAGGAAGCATTCATATAAGAGAGACCCCATAGAAAAAGTATAGTTTACAGCAGCAGCTTTATTCTTAGCATTCTCCAAGACTCAGAGTAAAGAGGATGTAATAGCACATGGGAAGCTGATAAAGGTGAAGGATGTATTGGCAATACTTAAATTTGAAGTATTTGAAATGTGAATACAATTTTGAAGACAGTACATGTAAAAATTACATGAAGTTGTTCCTTCAGTTCCTAGATTGAGAGATTATTTACTTGCTATACAAAGACAGTAAACTAGGCATTTATAGATTTAACATTCCCACTTTTTGACTACACATAAATAACCTGGAAGAGTCAAAATATGCAGAATTCTATGGTTTTGCTTAGCTGGTATTCAGAAATGAGTTTATTAGCAACTTCCTCTTTATTCTTAAATCATTCTTCTGCAGAAAATGATAAACATTGCTTCCCTATTAAATATGACTCCTGGGAAGAAAGTAGACTATACCAAGACATTATAGACTATACCAAGACATTATATAAATAAGCTCAAGGTACAGACAGAAAACATGTTTTAACACATTAGAGAATTGGTTCTTTGGGACATAAACCATTTGTCATTAAATACAAGGGTTAGGGAATTAGGCAATTACATACAAAGATGTGAAAGTGATGGGAACTAGGCAATTACATACAAAGATGTGAAAGTGATGTTCCCTTTATAAATATCAAGGTCTTCTGTATTGATTTATTGAGGAACAATGTTCTGTTAAGTAAGCTTGTTAATTTCTGTCAAAAGTCAGGAGTTTCCAGTTGTACTTGATTTGAGACAAATAGATCAAAAAGATCTTTTGCATTTTAACACTATGAAGATGGTTCTCTAAATATAGGCAAAGAGCTGGTGAATTCCATAGAAGGTGACTAACTATAAATGTATTATACATGACTGGAAAGTAATGGCAAGCAAAATTTCAGAGCTGAGCTATCTGGATATTTTTATCCAGTGTGTGGGGTGTTACACATGCATCACAGCTATAATAGAGCTATCACATGGATCATCTGAAAAACAAGACAGGAGGTATTTTAAAAGCTCTGTGCTTGATTTCTTAGGTGCTGTGTTATTTGGCATTCGACAGCTAAAGTCAGAATACAAGTATTAAGAGGTGTATTCTAAATAACTGACTTGTAATAGAGAAGTAATTTATTTAAGATCATTTCAGGAAATGGAAGATAAAGTGACTAGTCCAGAGAAAGCTGAAGAAGCAAAATTAAAAGCAAGGTATCCTCATCTGGGACAAAAACCTGGAGGTTCAGATTTCTTAAGGAAACGATTGCAGAAAGGGGTAAGTTTTGTGTAATTTTTAAATGCTTAAGCCCTGTGAACCCACTGTACTGGCAGATTATGAAATGAATGTCTACATGTATAACTCTGTACCTTGCCAGTCTGTGTATATTACTTGCTTTTCCCAGTGTTTCGTATTCATTCTGTGAATATATATGAAAGAATCTATACCTCTTCATTTTAGCTATAAGGTATTTTAAGCATGTAGAAAAGAAGAGCTATAACAGAACCCATTAATGGAAGCCATTTATCTATTTCCCAAATTTAATGTTACTATTTTGCTATATTTGCTTCCATTTTATCTTTGTAAGAAAAAAGATATTGTAGATAGGTAACCCCATTTTCCACAAATAACTGCTATGCTAAATGTGGTGTCCTGCTTTTATTTTACACTTTTATCTAATTTTAAGGTGATTTCCGTGTAATATTAGAAAACTTTAAAATACTTTTTATTTTACTGAAATTATCACTTATAAAACCATAGGATACTGTCTCCTTTACATAATATATTTCACAGTCAATACAATATTGGCATTGAAGTTAGTATTTCAAATCACTGAAGATGTTTTTTTAAATTTTGACTTTTTTTTAAAGCATAAACTATTATTTCTTAATGAAATGAGGTGAAATACTGCTACATATTTCTTATGTTATCTAACCCCCTTGTTTACATATGGAGTATTATTTATGGAAGAGATTTATTAAATCATGTCTCTTCTTAAATACTTTAAGTACCTGCAGCTTGCGTACAAAACATCTTAAACATATATGTGTATTTTAATGAGTACTAGCTATAGTTATAAAATTGTTAAACATACTGTTTATTTCAAGAAATAAACCAATTTCTAAAATTTTTCCCACTATTGAAATAAAATTAACATTGTAAATTTAAGGTGAACAGTGCATGATTTTGATGCATGTACATATCCTAAAATGCTTACTGTTATAAGTTAGTACATCTTTTAAATCACATAATTATCATTTTGTTTTATTATAGTAATAACATTAAAGCTCTGCTTTCATAGCAACTTTCAGCTGTAAAATCCAGTATTAACTATTTCACCCTGCTATACAAATAGATCCCTGGAACTAATCCTAGAATAGAAAATTTATGCTCTTTGACCAATATGTCATCATTTCTTCCACCCTTCAGCCCCTGGCAGCAACTGTTCTGCTCTGTTTCAAGCGTTCTGTATTTTCAGATTTTACATGTGAGATTGTTTAACATTTGTCTTTCTACAAAGAAAGTATTTCAACAGATTACTTCATTTTAACAAATTAATGTTTAAGTGGCTTATAGTGGTGCTTTCAATTTTGCATGAAAGAATAGCATTTTTTAAATAATAAGATGATAAAGAAGATGTGTAACACAAAAATGTAAGGTCTGTTCTGTGAGGGGTAGTCATGTTGGGAAATTATTACAAAAATTAATAACTAATACATTGAAGGAACCTTCAAGTATAAAATAAAAACATTAAGGTTACCCTGATTTTGAAAGGAAATAGAGTTGTTAATCACAGGAGAAAACATTTATTCATATTAGATATCAAAATCTGAATAAGAATAAGCATACCATAGTATATCTACAACTAAATTGGAAAAATAATTTAAAATAATACCTAATGATGAAATTGAATGAAGCATGCTTTATGTTATATGTAGCATTTAAAATTACCTCTCTTGACTCATTTTGGTAGAAGTGTAAATCAAGATATATAACATTTCATGTTCCCTAAATGAATAATCTTTTGTGAGTTAAATATAGTTAAATAAAATTGTAGGGTTTGAAAATACTCGTAGCTTAGCAGGTAGTCGTGGCCAAGTGGTTAAGGCGATGGACGTGAAAATACTCATAGCTTTAACTGTTAAGTAAAAAAGCAACACCACTTTTCAACAACAAAGTAACCTTAGTATCTTTAAACAGTTTTGTGTTCAGTTGAGAAGCTTGATTTCCTTCTGTTTTAACCCAATGTCATGAGACATGGAAAATTGACACCTTTTTTAGATGAACAAGTGTGACATATGCACAGTGAATATATGTCAGAATTAGAGAGGAATATGAAGAAACAGTATAACTCATGGTTCTTCATATTTGTGTAGTTTTAAGAGGTCCCAAGAGAACTGAGTATCTAGTTTTAAGAAATACAGTCTTTATCGTTAGGTGATTGCATAGGTGTCAGTGTAATGATGTTAGTTTGGCCGCTACATTTATTTTGAAGGAGGCTTTTGTAATATGTCATTCAGATGATCCAGGCTATTTTAACTTTTAGAGAGGTGTTTTTTTTTTTTTTTTTTGGGAACTCAAAACATTTAAAAAGACAACAGAATTTGTCATTAAAAATAATAAACATTGCCTTCTTAGTCTGTGTCAATCCCAGTGTGAGGAACATAGATCTTAACCTTACTCATTCCTCTACCTAGAGTAGTGTTAAACATTGATTTTAGTTTTGTCTCTAACTGCACCAAATTTAACTCTCTCCCCCAAATGGAATAACCTAATCTAGTTAAATGAAAGTCCTTTGTGATGAAATTTACTTGCTGTAAAACAAGCATAATTATAAACTTACTTTATTATTGGGAACTGTTCCCAAAATTTGCAGAGTATTTCGTTTCTCATTTTGTGCTTTTAACTCTGAGACATTGGGCCAGGCTGCTTGGTTGTCCTTCAGAAACTACTTCAGAAGTGACTCTCAAACATACAACGCATCTGAACAGCGGAGATTTTTTATGGCCCACATTTTAAAACATGCCAGAATGAAGCTGCCAGGAAGCCTTGGGAAGGGGTCTGGTCCAAGTTTTCTTAATATTACTTAAAGTATTAAATATATAGAGTGATTGTTGAAAAAACAATTTCTAACAGCCAGTGGAACCTTTTCCTGAACCACACAACAATTTTACACTTAACTGTGAATTCCTAACTATTTCATTTACCACTTGAGAATTCTTTTCCTGCCTCCCCCATAGCCTTTTGTCCAGGCCCTTATTTTAAAACCTACATATTTATTTTTTCCCACTCTTAAATTACGCTCCTCTTCTTTAAGTGCTTATGGCAACTAATGTACTGAAGAAAATGTAATAGAGGATATACTTGACTCTTATCTTTTTGTCTCCTCCAGCACTCACACTACGCCTCATGTGTGACAGGTGTTTAGTAAATGAAGGCTAAACATATTAGGGCAAACCTAATATAAGTTCATTTTTTTCTTCCACTCTGTAAAATAGCTATCTTGAGATCTTTAGTTACTACAATTTTGACATAAGTAATAAAGGAAATGGTTGTTACCTTGTTTATTCCTCTAACCAAGAAGAGTATTGATAAGTAAAAGATACATTCAGTATCCTAAGTGGAAAATGTAATTATAGAAATGAAAGTTTAAGTGATGATTTCTAGTGAATTTATTCTTTAACCTGCCATTTGTATATTAACTTTAATTTTGTTTCTAGCAAACTGTTCCTGGTTTAAATAA
The DNA here is from genome assembly GCA_004024945.1 of Uropsilus gracilis. Lineage (NCBI taxonomy): Eukaryota > Metazoa > Chordata > Mammalia > Eulipotyphla > Talpidae > Uropsilus > Uropsilus gracilis. The sequence continues at coordinate 7,382 of PVHY01025175.1, read as the reverse complement.
ACGATTTTAAGTCTTTGTAGAAGCCTTTATCTTAGTTAACACAGTGTTGACACTATAAAAAACTAAGGTTGATTTAAAACTAAGGTTGACTAAGCTTGATTATTCTGTTAGTAAAATGGAAGGTTTACATTTTTAGTCTAAGCCCAGGACTGCTGCTGGGATAACTTGATGATGAAATTGATTTCAATTTTGAGGATTTCGTAATGTAGCCAGAGTGTCAGTAAGCCTGAAAAAGAGGTTCTAGCTTTACTTTTGGTTAACTTAGCTGGAATGCCTTGCAGAAAGATAGTTATTCATCTAATAAAATTTAGGTTATGTTGTTTTTCTTGCTAACTTACTTTCTATTGACAGTTTAGGGACATACCTATCTTAAACAGTAAAATTGCATATGAAAACTTTTAAACTCTACTTCTAAATTTTTTTTTCTTATAGCAAAAATATTTTGATTCTGGGGATTATAACATGGCTAAAGCAAAAATGAAGAACAAGCAACTTCCTGCTGCGACCCCGGATAAGGCAGAGGTTACTGGTGACCACATTCCTACTCCACAGGACCTTCCTCAGCGGAAACCATCCCTTGTTACTAGCAAGCTCGCTGGCTGATTAAAAGAGCTGAACTGCATGAATCTTCTAATTACTATCATTTCTCCTTGATATGTTACTTCTCTGCTTTTATTTTCTTTCATTCACTAAGTCTTTTGAGAGTGACAGCTTTGCAGGTAGCGGTAGTATGTGCTGCTATTGTAAGGGAATATACATGTGTAGTTTTTGATTAGTTTTAACAGTGCACTGATGAAAAGAATATGTTAGAGCAACATGACATAATCTACTTGAAAATAATTGTATATATTACCTAACTTAGTGTAGGGCTGGTTCCAACAAGTAACAAGCAAGTTTTAAAATTTCAATGTTTTGGCTTTCCTTAATTACAACTTTGTATATGTTATTTTTATGTAATATAACCTCTGTTATATTGATTTCTTCTGTATTTTCCTTTTGGATTTTGTAAAACAGAAGTTTTAAGACCATAAGTTGGAAGAAAGATAACATATTTCAGACAAATAGAGGGCCTCTTAAAAGATTTCTCTGTGCTTGAACTTGAATGCCCTTAAACCTGTTTCAGCTTTAATGATAGAATTTTACTTGGGCAATATTTGCCCATTCTGATGTAACTTATGTGATTCTAGTGCTTAACAGCTGCTGTTGAAGCTAGTCATCTTACTCAGTTCTCTAGTGTTAGAATACCTTTTGTTGAAGATGTGAATGGAGTGTGCATGTGCATCGACTGTTGAATTCACTTTTGTGCCATTTTTGTAAATACAATAATTTTGCACAACCTCTCAGAAATGTCTGTATTAATTTCACATATTAAAACATGAACAGCGTGCCAACCAGAAGCACAAGAGTTCCTACACAAAACTCTGTATGTCATTAGAGCTTTTGTATAATAAGAGCAGTTTACAATTTTGGGCTTATGGAATACCAAACTGAAACCTTTGCTCAGTCTGCCATAGACAAGCTTTTTCATTTGTTACTGAGATCCATGACATTCAGTGGCCTTGTGCAAATACGATATGTTGCTTAGGCATATCTTTTGTCCTATGCAGAACATTTCATTTTGATGAAAATGCAATTCATGTAATTTATATAACTTTTTTAATGTAGAAAATTTTTACTTCCAGTCATGTTTGGGGGCACTAAAATAAAAGGCTTCAGTGTTCTGCTTCCTAAGGTCCCTCCCTCCTTTTGTCTCGTTTCTTTGACTCAAATCACGTTAGATTGTGCTGTTTCTAGTCTGTTTGAAAGCATAGGTATCTGTATCCTTTTTATTTGCTGTATTTTATAACAACGATGTTGTAATTCCTCAGTTGTTAACCGCTCAGTCCTGTATTACTAATCTTCATCAATTGTTTAAATAAAGGAAACTTTGTAATAAAAACATACTTGAGATGACTAACCTAACCTATGTCAGGATAAACTGAATTCTGGTAAATTTAATTATGAGCTAAATTGAATTAAGATTATGGTAATTATGGTAATATACATGATAGGTGGGAACTTGTTAAGTATTTAGATATTTTTCTTCATCACTTAATAAAATCAATTTAATTTTACTTGCTATTTATCTGTAATAGATTTTATTAGCAGACTTCAGTGAGACAAAATAACTGCTTTTTAGGAGCTTTTTCCATTTTAGAGGGCAGTAGCATATGATGATTATTCTTCATCTGTGATTTGCACAGGACCTTCCCCCTTTTGAATCCAGACTTTTCTTGACCTTGGCTCCATTTCTATACTTCCTCCAATGACCCTAAGTTGAGATGGTGCCTTGTACATCGTACCTGCATTTGAAAACTGCTTAGTGCTCTGAGGATGTAATTCTAATTATCTTGATGTGCCACCCACCCCAAAAGGCAGAAAAGCAACAATATCAGTAGTGTGCTAATTTTTTATTTTATGGAATAATTACATAAAAAAATTATTTGTAGTGGAAGCAAGTAAGTTATTCCCCATTATCTTTGTTGGGACAGCTTTAAGAAATACAAAATATTCAAAAGCAGAATTTCTGTAATGTTTGGTCTTTTTATGTGAGTATTTGTAAGCTATTGCCATTAAATTCACACATGAAAGATTAAAAGATCAAAAATAACATGTTTAGGTTTTGACCGTGATAGGACTCCTGCTATGGTTTGGGATAGGTGATAAAATCTCTACCTGAGTTATAGTTTGTAAAATCCATTTCAATGTTTAACCTACCTCAAAACTTGAGGATCTGTGATACACTGAGTAAGTGCCCAAAATAAAATGTCTTTCTGTTGGAAGTGAATTTCTTCATTAAACCAACCTGCCTTCTATAAAGTGCTTAAAATCTCAGGATTTTCCATTTGGAAAGACCTGCCATTAAGAATTTGTAGGTGAAAGTGCTTAGCCTCCATTATTGGTGCTTGGGATAGATTTTAAGTATTCTATTTTGTTCTGCTTCGAAGTTAAGTTTATTGAAGATGTTACTTGTCGGCTGTTTTACCGTTGCTTGACTAAAGAAGCTTAATCATTTCTATGATTTAACATTTGTGGTTTGAGAAGTGGCTAATTTTAATCATCCTGTTAATGGGATATTAGTGGGTTAATTGTCCTCTTAGTGAAGTAAACAGAAGTAGGAAATAATACGTTGAGAAAATTAGCTCAAGTATGAAATAACATGTTTCATATCTTGTACTTTTTTGATACAATTTTATGGAATATTTTAGTTTTCTAAGGCTACATCTCACTGAAACATTTCTAGTTTTTGCCATGTTGGGATAGTTTAAACTTGGATTGCTTTGATGGATTTGGAAGGAGCATGTTTGTAGTCTGTATACAAGTTATTCAACACCCTTCTGCTACCTACCTAAAAATAAGTCTTCACTATTCAAAGAGGACTGTTAAGGCCTCTGTTACTCAGCAGTTGGAATTAGCTGCTCTTTTTACTTGATGTATCAAAGCTATACCTCTGAATGCTTTTTGATGCTTTGTGCTGTCAGACTTCTTCCTCAACCCAAATTAGTGGCATTTTATATAAAGCTGATAAGATGTATGATGAAATGTAATCTACTTAGATTCTGCTCTAAAAGTGTTTGATGATTCAGAAGCAGGTAGCCTCCTCAAAGAGCACATCTGAGTGGCAATGAGAACTATTCCTCTGGTGCACTTTTACATTCCCCGATGCTCATATTTCTGCTTTTCATTTGCCTTATTTCATTTTACCTCATTCCCATGCCCCTACTTTTTTCTTACACTCACAGATGGCATTCATTAAATGATATTTTGGACTGATGAATTACCAGTCCTTAATATCTTTCCCAATATGCCACAATTAAAGCACATTTTAAATTTTCAAAAATACAGTCCTAATTTGAATAATGTCTAATTTGAGCCACTGCTTCAATTCTGCAACTCAGCATGCACTGCCAATTTTCCCTCATATCTACTTCTCCCCTCCTGATTTCCTACCACACCTTGTAAATTTGGGATCAAAGAAATTTAGAATTGTTAATCTAAGAGTTAAAAGTGGATTTCAGTACTGTTGACTAGTTTGAGCTTTTTAAGTCAGTAGGCTTATGTGTTTTATTCTGCAAATAACTGATATGATAACCATCTGTGTATGTTTGTATTATGTTATTAACTAGCACTTGGAAGAAAATATCTTATTCCTTTAATACACCCTCATCTCTGTTACTGCATCTCTGATGCAATAGAACACTTCACCTGTATTAAAAGGAACAAGAGTAAATGCCTTTTTGTTGAACATGTCTAGAGTTGGCAGTTGATGCTGAAATTTGTCAAATAGCCCCTCCAAAATTATACTTATGAAATATACAAAAATAAATTGATCTACTTAATTTCTATTTATTTGATTTGTAGTTTTGTCTTATTTTGTATTACATTGTTTTTCAGTGTATTTCCTGCAGTTGATTCCTTTAGTGTTCAGCTATATGCAAAAAGAATCACTCTAAATTTGTTTTAATTTAAATATTGTGTTAATGAGATCCCAGCAGTCTTTATTTGTAAAGACTTTGTAATTAAGGTAAGGCTAAATATTTACAGATTTTGACATCTGTATAAATATCTCAACATCTCGTGTATAAATATTCCAGTATGGTTAGAAATAGGTTGATAAAACAAGCCTATAATCTGAGAATATAACCATGTGATTTAGTGCAACTAGGAAGTATATTCCTTAAGAGACAATTTCCCAGGAGGTCTGGAGGAATGAGTTCTTTAACTTGGGATAAATGTCATGAATGCTAGATTGGTTTTAGAGGTGGCTTTGGGAGACTAGTTGCTATAGCATGGGTGAGGGTAGTGGAAGAAAACATTATAGATAGAGGGAATGTTATTTTCAAAAAAGCAAGGGGTTAGGGACACATGTACCTATATAAGGAATTTGGTTAAGAGAATATGGAATGTGAAGGAATTCTCCATTTTTCTCTTTGCCTCCAGCCTTCAGCTAGGTGCTCATACCGACATGGAGCCATCCTTGATTTCCTCAGAGGCGTACTGACCGCCCCCCGAACATTGGATTTGTTTTCTCTCCACTGTTGGCACAGTATCCCATCCACTGAATGTTTCTTAAATGGACAGCTCATAATAATTCCTAATGTTTTCCACCCTTCCTTCATTATCTGTGCTGTGCTCCTGCTAACCCCTACCTAGCTTCACTTATATTAATGTTTACATTACCTCTTTAAATCTCCAAGTTCATTCCTGCTCTTCTTCAAGACATCTCCCTGTCCATCCCCCAGACATTGGTTCATAACTTGGCAGGTTCTTTCATCTTTTTCATTTTAATCTCAGCTCAACTTTTAAATTCCTAAGGAGGGAATCTTAGTCATTGTATCCCTACCACCTAGACATACTCATGCTTGTTGAATGAGTGACATGGAATAGTGGGTTGAAAACAAAGTGGGTATGTTGGGTCCTAGTAGATGTGGAGGCTTCCCTGCACCAAAGTGCAATTCTCAGACACTGAGAATTCAACTCAAGATTGTTAACATCTGGAAAAAGAAGTCCCCACAAGTTAAAAGCACAGTCTCCCAAGACCTCCCTCCACTTGGCAGACTGGCTGTAAACCCCAGGCAGTTACCTGTACTCACCAACTACAGATTGGGGGTTCCCATGACCACCCCCTATTCAGGCTTCAGGTGTTCAAGACAAGATTATTACCTGTGCTTCTGCCTGCTGGCTATCAATCAGGTTCTCCACAAATACCAGGTGAAGGCCCTGGGAGCAATGGAGCTTCTGTCCTAATAAAACTTGGGGTCTAGCAGGGCAACTCGTGGAAACTTGTACTTTTATAGGACTTCACTTCTTAAGCATGACTGAAGTCATTGGCCATTAAGCTCCACCTCATTTCCCCTCTCAGGAAATCAGTTTGGGGCAGAAGGGCCCAGCCCTCTAACCACAAAGTTGATTCTTCTGGCAATCATTCCCCTATCTCCAGTGTGTGCCATAAGTTCCAGTCATGAATATAGCAAAAAGGTGTTTAACAGTGCATTTAGAAAACCCCAAGACACTTAGAGGAACTGTGATTTAAGAACTGTAAGATCAACTGTATTTGGTTATCTGAATTAAGATTGCTGCTTCAAGTAACAAGTCATGTGGGGAAGAATTACATAGTTGTACCAGCTTACTCCCCCACTTTTTCTTCAGATCCCCAGAAAGAGGAATCCATCCAGTGAAGATCCTCATGAGCCCCTTTGTTGTGAGTTTGAATACATACTACCTAATGTGTAAAAGCCAACCCCTCATGACTTCATCACCCCACCACAATAACAGACAAGTATTTCAACTACCTTTTTAATTCTTTATTAAACCTTTAATAAGATTTGCATATGCTTGCTTTCCCCTTTCATGTAACCTTGGAAACAATAGTGCATATAAATTAATGAATTACAGCAATTATTACTGTCTGTTCCTAGTAACTTTTTTGTTTTAGTCAATTGTCTTAGCAGTCCAGTGACCACAATGCAGAACTACTGCTGGCCCCCAGACAGACCCGTAGGACCCAGTTAGTGGTACATGCATCTTAAGATGTTACCCAAACTTAGTCCGACCTTGCATTCATTATTATACTAAGAGCTCTGCTCCTGCATGGGACTTCCCCTCCATTTTCTGAGTGAGGAACACATGAAGTATGTTCTATTGTCAATGTCAAGGCTGCTCAAAAATCCCCCCACCAACACAGAATAATGTCATCCCTCTGTTAGGTTCCTTGTGCCCTGTGTAAGGGAGAGGCGGCTCTCCCTCAGCGATACCTTTGAGATTTCTCTGATGCTTTTTGCTGCTCTATCACTTCCATAAAATCTCAATTTCAAAACCAAGTGCTGTGGGAGCCCATCTCAGAGATGAGAAACTTGTAATCTAAATCTTTGCAAGTTAAGCTCTCTGCACCCCCCCCCCCCGCAGGAGGAACAAAAAGGGAGCTGACCAGAATCTTCTGGGGACCCCTAGGGGCGTAGCTCTCTGGACCCCAGGTATAAGAGTGCTGAAGTCATGAACTGCATCTTTATTAAGAAAATATAGGAGCCCTGTCATCAGATTCTTTACCTTAATTAAATTCTCTGTGAAAAGTCATTGAAATACTGGAAGGAGCTCGAGGCAAGGAGAACTTGATAAACCAGATAAAGCTTTACAGTCAAGGAAAAACCTTGGGTGACTTGTAACCAACTTTTATTATCCTGATTCCCTAAAAATGATTGCTTAGGAATGTTTAGTAGTATCTAATGATAATCTATTTTCTCTTAAGATATTGATTTCTGTCTTTCACGTTATAGTCCTCACGCGCTCATGATAATTACCCTCACGCGGTCACTTCTGCCTCTCACTGAGATAATGCACCCACT
>PVHY01025174.1:5994-18837 GCA_004024945.1 Uropsilus gracilis | reverse complement strand
CCTTTTATTATCTGGGTGAATGTGAAGCACAAAAGCAGAGTCAGATGACCTATTTAAAGCTTTGCTTTTACTGATGAGAATTCTCATTCCAGATTAATCTTTCTAGAAAAAGAAAACCTTAAATAATGGTTGGAAAATTAAGATACAGGGAGTATAACTCACCAAGTTCCTATCTTTCTCTCTCAAATAACAGTTCAAGACCTAACATCTGTGACAAAGATAGAATGCACTTCTCAAGCTACTAAGAGGTATGCTCTTGTTTACCTCTGTGTGACAATGTGTTCTCTGACTGTTCTGTTTTGAGGAAATTTAAGTTCTTTAATCTATCAATCAGATCAGAAGTTTGGGCTAATAATATTATGAGGGGAAATAGTTTCTAAATCTCTTCCTGGAACATACACAAAGCAAAAAGATGATAAACATGTCTTGTAAGGTAAGGAGAGTCCTAAGTTTCTTCAAAGCAAGAAATCACTCACTTGCTCATTTGTTCCACTAAATTCTTTGTTTTGGGTCAAGTGGTGATGCAAGAGAGAGAAAAGCTCCTATCCTCGAGGAACTCACTATTCAAGTGTTTTTCTCATGTTACCCACAACATTTCAGGTTAGTCAATAAAACTCATCATACAGTGGGTAGATAAATGTGAAGCTTCTTATTCTGACTGATTTACTTTCCAAATCAATCTTGATGCCCCCCCCCCCAATTTTGGTTGTGATTTAGTCTATGCAGGCTGCTTTTGTTTAAAGCTTTTGCTCCCAGTTCTCTTATATTAGCAAGGTCTCAGCTTAAACAAAACCTGCCCTGGTTAGTAATGGTAAGACCACTTCCACATTCTTGCCACTCATAATATTCACTACTATAGCAGCCAATTTATTGCTTTCACAGAACTAAATTGCATATTTACCTATAAACTATAATCAAAACTGTGCTCCACGCTATTCACAGGACATAACCTACACCTAGCAAAATGTCCCCCACACTGTAGCTATCCTAGTCAATTTGTCCCTGTATGAACTATAGTTTTGTTTAAAAGCATCTTAATATCTGAAATTGGATCACATTCAAAATGTCTCGTTAAGATCAGAAATAAATGTAAATTACCTATAAAAATAAGATATTGGTCTTAGACCTCAAATTAGTTATAGAAGCAGTTTTGAAAACTACAAAGTCTGGATCATAAATTGATACAAAGTCTGGATCATGAATTGATAACATGAGAATCATTAGAAAGCAAATAACAGCAAGGATTTCAGTCAAGAGTAAGTGCTCTCTCTGTGTGTATATATACACTTATACATATAAATGCAATGGTGGATCAAAAAAATTCTAGAACTGAGATAACACAATAGTTGAAAGAAATATCACAATCGATGAATTAAAGAATAGGTAAAATACAACTGAAGAGAGAATTAGTAGATGGAAGATAGGTCAAAAGGAAGTATGTACACTAACAAAGAAGGAAGCAAGAGGGGAAAAATACAGAAGAGTGGGTAAGAGGTAAAGAGAATAGAGTGAGATGATGTAATGTACACATAATTTGAGAATTTGAGCCTCAGATAAAACAGGAAAACTAGAAAATTTTGAAGAAACAAAGATTGGAAACATTCCCAAGTTAACCAAAGACATCAGAGCCACAGATTCAAGAAATTCTGGGCTGGGTATGGTGGTACGTTCCTTTAATCCCAGCTTAAGAAAGGGAGGCAGAGGCTAGGGATCATTTAAGTCTGCGTGTTTGAGACCCACCCTGGGCAACATAGTGAACCTAGTCTCAAAAAAAAAAATAGCTGGGCATCATGGCATGCATCTGTAATCCCACCTACCTGAGAGGCTGAGACTGGGGATCGCCTGAGTCGTGGGATCCCAGATCCAATGTGGGATCTGAATTACTCAGATCTGATCCTGGATCGGGACTACCCTGGTAACATAGGGAAACCTAGTCTAAGAACTCTAAGCTAATAAATAAAAAGGAATCTGTGTCTAGATACTCTACAGTAATACTTATGAAAATCAGAGAAACTTAGAAATTTCTGTTTAAAAAGATGTCAGATTTGTTCTGAATAAATAAATGTCAGAAGAAAAAAAAAGACATCATGGTGGATTGTTTGCAAAGATGACTACAAAACTCTTCTCATTCCTAGACATACTCTTCCTATCATAACATGACGTTTATGACCCCATCCTTTGAATATAAGCTGGAGCTGCGATTTGTCTCAATCAGTAAAATGCAGCAAAAGTAATGGTGTAACCTCCAAGTTGACACCTCTTGCGTTTTCCACTTTACTCTCTGGAAACAATGCTGCCATAATATGAAGAATCCCTTAGCTGACCTCTTTATACAGACAGTATGGTACAGCAAACAGCCGATATCAATTACCAAATAGATGTTTCAGATGATCTCAATCCCAGATTAACCACTATCTGACTACAGCTGCAAAAATGACTCCAGTCAAGACCACAGACTGAATAGTTAAACTAGCAGAAACTGCTCATTCATAGAATCATAAACTAAATAGCTGTTACTTTACTAAATTTTGGGATCTTTTGTTATGCAGCAATACAAAAAAAAAAAGATACAGAATAATGAAATCTTTTCTCCAAGGAAAAACAATTAGACTAGCAGTTGATCATAATGTTTAATTATTTTAAGTTTACAGTAGTTAAGTTGAAAAATATCATAATAATGTAAATGTTGCTTACTTGATTTCCAGTTTGAGAGATAATCTATAGACAGTCCATGAAAGACATGGTTGTGGTTAGACAACGAGTAAGTAGCTTAAAATTTCAACAGGTAAAACTGAAAATTAAATCTAACAGAAAGGTTAGGGGTGCAAACATCTTCACTTGAAGAAGTCAAGAAATACTGCTGAAAACTAACAGAAGATAGAGGTTCAAGAGCACTTCTGATATAATGGTAATTACCATCTAATGGGCTGGATTATGTCCCTACCTCCACATCCCCAAATATATTAAAGTCCTAAACCCCAGCACCTGCGGGACCCAAAGAGAATATTACTAGGATTCTTATTTTAAAAAGCTGGCTAGAGATAGACATGCTTAAAGGAAAATGAAATGAGGATGGCAGGGAGAATGCCATATACAAGGCAAAGAATATCTGGGTCTCTAAAACCAGGAATATGGTATGAAACAGGTTTTCCCTTACTGTCTTCAGAAGGAAGCAACACTGGTGACACCTTGATTTTGAATTTTTAGTCTCCAGAACCGTGAAATAAATTTATGTTGTTTTAACTACCCAACTTGTAGTACTGTGTTACAGCAGTCCTGGGAAACTAATAAAAGCAAGAACACAAAAAATAAAGTATATAAAAAAATGGATTAGGTGGTGACCTGGGATTAAGTCTCATCATTCATATCAGAGAAGCAGGAAATTATAATGGGTTCATATTTTTTTTAAAGGTTAAAAAAACAGCAATGTAGCTATTATAATCTAGAATTATAGAGGTCATCAAAAAATAGTCTCAACAATAAAGATTGTCTCAGCAGAGTGGGATGGAGAGCTGTAAAACATCTTTATTTTGTATTCTCTTGCAGTATTTTCTTTAAATCTTGTACATATTAGGATATCAGAATAGAATAATATATATGTACATATTAGAGTAAAAATTAAAAATTTGGCGGGGCATGGTGGCGCATGCCTGTAGGTGGCAGCCTAGGAAGCCACGGCCAGGGCCAGGGATCGTGGTTCGAGTCCCGCCGGGGGCACGTAGCAAGACTTAGTCCCCCCAAAAAATAGCTGGGTGTGGTGGCGCGTGCCTGTAATCCCAGCTACCTGGGAAGCTGAGGCTGGGGTTGCTTGAGTTCGTGGTACCCCGGAACCCCGGGCAATGTGAGCCTGCGGTTCCATGGGCAAAAATAGCGAGACCTAGTCTCAAAAAAAAAAAAAAGTAAATGCAACACAAATTATTGGGAAAATGCAAATCAAAACCATGAAGACCACTTACATCCATGAGGGTATCAATTATAAAACAAAACAAAACAGAAAATAGGTGATGGTTAAGGATGGAGAAAATTCAGAACTCTTATATGTTGCTAGCAGGAATATAAAATGGTGCAACCACTGTGGTGGTATACATACATATATATGATAGTTCCTTAAAAAAACTAAATAAAGAATTAGCATCTGATTCAGTAATCTAAAGTGCTTTTTGGTCTAAGTGATCCAGTCCTTTGATTCTGATTCATCACCAAGTTGAGAACCACTCTCTTAAAGGATAATTATAACATTTTTAATCATAAAAAAAAATAAGCTACTCTTATAGCTTGGAAAGAAAGAAGGGCGGGAGAGAATTTGCTTTGAGTGTTACTTTGTGAGAACTCTAATCTGGGTAACAAAATCTCCTCACAGCTATACTCATATTTCTCGTACCTTAGTTATCTGAACTGCATCATCCATGACTGCTCATTGGAATTCCATAAATACCTTTTTTCAGTTGTGCCACCTGCAAAAAAGGATGAAGCTTTTAGAAATACAAGATAGTTTTACTTAAACCTGTGAATTTATTTCCAGGGAAAAGATATAGTCTAACAAGATTTCTCACAGAATTGTGCTTAGTATTCCAGAAGACACAGAATAAAACTCCATTTCAGATAAAGAATCTGGGTCACTGAAAAGATCATGAGAGCTGAATTCAAGGAGAAATCAGAGCTTTGAGTGAAATCAGAATGAAGCACTCCTGCTTCCTTATCTTAAAACTTATTTTTTCTATTAAAACATCTTTATTTTTTCCACAATATAGGATGTCTCCCCTCAGGTGCAGTCGCCATAGTTCTCCCACTCCCAAAGTGGCTGCTGTCCTTCAAGCCCCAGCACTGCACTCTCTTCTCCCTGTTTCCTGCTCTCCTCCTCTCCTGCCCTCCTGAGTGCCTCAGATCCATCGTCTATTTTCCAAAACTTGAACTGTTGTTCCAAAAGACACGTGGCAACATCTGGAGATATTTTTGATTGTCTTGCTAATCAAAGAACAGTCTTCTATGGTATAGAACTGTCTGGTCTCAAATGCTAAGGCTGGAAAGACTGCATTGCCGAAGAGCCTTCTTCAGGTTCAAGTACTATATGAACAACTTATGTGACCCAGGTCAAATCTATTATTAACCTCTTGATGCCTGTTTTTATCTCTTGGGGGGGGGAATCTGAATTAAACATTCTCTCCCATTTCAATTCTTAAGGTACTAAAATAATCAAATTAATACTGAATACCCAATATTAAATTAATGAGCAAGACAATTTACTAAATGTTTTATGATTTCTACTGAATTTAATCTTCAAAATAGTTATATGTAGAAGGCAGGTATTATCATTATCCTTGTTATTCAGAAGAATAAACTGATGAAGAAAGACTTGCCTAAAGTCATAAAATGGTAAATAGCAGAGCCAGGATGGAACCCAGTCAACCTGATTCTGGACCCACATCCTTACCATCTTCTCCACCACTTTCAGAAACAGAAAAGGGTCACCAATTCTTCAACAACAATTGAGTCACTGAAACAAAAAGGTATGAAATTGCTGGGGACATGATGACACAGCTTACCCACATCTTGCATAGACACTATTAAAAGGTAACTCCTTCCAACGCAAAGGACCCTAAGAATGTCACACTTTTCAATCTATTATATTTCTGGGAATCTATTTCGGAAAATGATGCTAAAATAAGTAAACTTCATACAAAGATGTTCATGCTGAATGAAAATTTGGGAACTTAGATATACAAACTAAGCAAGGACCTATTAGAATCTTATGTATCCATTTTTAAAGTTTACAAAATACACCATTTGTGTTAACTAGAAGAAAAGCAGGGCTCAAGACTTTATGTTATGGCAGACAAACTGTACAGATCTGTTTTCAAGAAAGACCTCACTGCCAGGCTATGAGGCATATGGTTAGTTGACAGCTCCCTGCTGTTACGTAAGACTTCAGCATCTACTTCAGCTATCAAGCAGAAGGCACCCTAAAGACCAGGCAATATGCAGAAATCTCATAAGCTTAGCTTCCACATTTCCTTTATCTCAAAGTTGTAACAGTTCAAAGATTTATAAGAAGAGTATGGAGACTGTTCTCACAGATGAGATCAGTGCCCCAGACAGGATGATAGTACTAAGTGAGTGAAGATGGTTGCTTTTGACCTTGTTTCTTAATGCCTCTATCCAGTTATACTGATAATTATAGTATCTAAATGTAGGCAGTACATTAAGTATCAATTCAAAAAAATCTAAAATATAAGCTTATTTGAAGAACTGTTCAAAATCTAGCTCTTTCCCTCTTCCTATGAAAACTGATACCATCATTCCAAGCAGTTTGCTGTCTCAGTGCTGATTCCCTCAGCACATGAACAGATTCAAGGCTTTAGTGTCTTGAGAAACCTCCCTCAAACTACATTTCAAACTCCCCTCACCCAGTTATCACTTTCTTCCCTTTCCTTTCCTACAAATCTTCTCAACAGGTTACACTTCAGTGTCTCTCCTCCCTTATCTTAAGCTCTTTGATAACGGCCCCTAAGGTCTTCATATGAGTTGCTCTACAGTGGAGAGCATAATAATCATCAATGACCTCCAAAGCAGAGTATTCACTCCTTATTTATTTCAACAAACTGTAGGATCTGATTACTCCCACAATTCCCATCATGACTCATCAGCATTTCTCAGTAGATCTAGAATTGGCTCTTAGTTGTGGTTGTTGCCAAAGTCAGAAATGCTTAGTTAATCCAATTCCTCCCCCCTCTTAGCTACCAGAATAAATCATTAACTCCAGCAAAGTATGTGTCACAAACAGTTTTAAGTGTCCATAGTCTCCCTCAACTATGTCTTAAAAACAGAAATAGAGCTTAACAGAGAACTCAGAATAGGCAATCTTAAAGTCTGTCCCCTAGAGTTCAAAATACAAAGAATTCCACCATAGTGAAAGTTAATGATAAATTTAAGTAATCTGAATTTTTCTTTATACTAAAATACCAGTTATTTTTAATTTAGCCTATTCTTGAGCTTGATAGTATAGCATAAAGAAAAAAGAACAACAGCAAATTTTAAAGTACATTAAATAAAAAGCAAGGTAAACAGGAACCACATTTCTTATTAAGTGTAAACAATAAGGATCTTTACTATTCAGTGTTTTAATAACTGTTTGATATCTGTTTTCCAAGTGCTATTTCTAGTTTTCAAGGCCAAGAAATGTTCTTGTTATTTGAAATCTATAAAACGAACTTGGTCAAATCTTATAAGATGCCAACATAGAGAGTGATTACCAGTTAGAGATAGTCAGACAGACCAAAAAGCAGTCACTCAACAAAGATCAGAAGTTAATAGCTACTTACTAAGTGTTTATTATGTACAAGGTAGTTATCAAACAGTATAGTGTACATTATTTGTCATTATCTTCAAAACAAGCACAGGAAACAAATGCTTTATTTTGCTGTTCTTACAGATGAAGAAAGCATGGTACAGGGCAGATAAATAACTACACAAACAAATTGCAGGTGGTAAGACTGAGACTCAAACCCAAGCGTAACCGATTCTAAAATCTATGCTTTTTGCCAGGCATGGTGGTATGCACCTGTAATCCCAGCTACTTTGAAGCCTGAGGCTGGGGACCACTTGAATCCGTGGGTTTGAGACAACCCTGGGCAACACAGAGAGACCTAGTCTCTTAAAAATAATAAATAAATAAATCTATGCTTTCATTCACTGGTTGACTAGAACCTACAATCAAAGTACATTAACAGTCACATGAGGAAAGGGGTTTCCTCTGTAGGAGTTAAAGGAAATTGCAAAGCCCTGTTAGAAATACACCATAATTATCATATAATTTCCCAAGTATGGTACAATATGTGAGGCTTTCTAATAACTCTGAATAAATGGATAAAATAAACTGGAACCTCCTATTCCAAAAATGGGAAACAAACCTTATGGCAAATTACAAAGACACAGCCATCATTCCATTCCCTATTGTTAATAAGACCATTACCAGGAAGTGTCACGCTTCACACTTAGCACAGCAACCACTGGTCTTGCTACTCACCAAGTTTCTGGTTTTTTGCTTCCTCACAGCAAGCAGACAGGAAAATCAGGCTCCTGGGCCACTTTTTTTAAAGAGAAATTACCATTTAAAAACAGAAATAAAGGAATATATACAAAGTAATTTAATATACTGAAGTGTTGGATGTCAACCAATTTTTAAGTAAGTCTTTTTTATCTCACAAAGTAGCAGCCTTTAAAAAAATCTACTAAAACTCTCCAGCTTCTAAAGACTGCAAATGTTGAATAAATGTAACATTCTTGAAAAGCTTAGCAAATTCTCAAGAAAGTAGAGAAGACTGCCAGTAGCAGGAAATAGTGAATGAAAAGTCAGAGTTGGAAGTATATGCTGACCTCTGTATTGGCCCCAAAAGCATTTAAGACATCTGAGTAAAGGAAGTCAAGAGACAGGAGGCAGGAGAAAAGAAAGACCTGAGATAAGTAGGGAATTATCCAAGAAATCTTACAAAACTGTGGCTCTCAAAGCTCTATGTCCTCAATGAAAATAGACAAGAAGAAGAAAATCCACCTTCATGAACAAGATGGCCAGAAAGTTTGAGCTGTGGGTGAGGGAAGGAAAAGGCCCCTGATAATCGGAAAACACATAATTGATAAAAACTTGAAGTTTAAGTATGCTCAACCAATATGGTTCAGGGACCCCCCTTGCTGGTAAATTAACAAAAGTGATCCATGCCAGTGATATGAGACATCTTCAATAGAAGCATCTATTAAGGAAAGGCAAATCCTCACCACCAAATACACAAGATTCAGAAAACATAGCAGTCTCAGCAAAAGTATAAAATGTGTGTTTGGTAATGATTAAAGAAAAAAGCATTAAATCATAAAGAATTAAAGCAGAAAATAAAGCAGAACCAAAATGTACTTCCTAAATAAAAAATGGTCACTGAAATCAAAATCTGTAGACAGACTAACCATTAGTATAGACAAAGAAGAAGACAGAAAGAACAAACTGGAAAATAGATCTCAAGAATTTGTCAAAAATGCTGTACAGAGGAACAAACATTTCCTGATACAGAAAAAAAAAAATTACTGCAAAACCAAAACTGCAAAGCTGATAGTAAAACTTTATGGAGATGAAAATAACTTACTACAACCCAAACAATTTTAATAAAGTTGAAGAACTGCTGAGTTCCAAAAACACACTCTCCCTGTAACAATAGCAACCAAAAAGTTCAGCAAACTAGGAATTAAAACAAATCTTTACCAACCAAATAAGTTCATCTATGGAAGTAATTATGACTAAAATTTCTTCTCATTCATTCGTTCATTCATTCATTCGTTCATTCATTCATTAAGGCTAGGTCTCACTATTTTTGCCTGAGGAACCGCAGGCTCGCATTGCCCAGGGTACCACAGACTCAAGCAATCCCCAGCCTCAGCTTCCAGGTAGCTGGGATTACAGGTGCGCGGCCACCACGTCCAGCTATTTTTTTGGGACTAGGTCTCACTACGTGCCCCCCCCACCCCGCCACCCGCAGGACTCAAACCATGATCCCTGGTCCTGGCCATGGTTTCCTAGGCTGCCATTTACAGGCATGCGCCACCATGCACGGTCAAATTTCTTCACTTTTAAAAACAGTACTTTTCAATGGGAAAAATCTGACCAAAAACCTTCCACAGAATTTTGAAGTCTATTAAAATAAAGTTTAACAAGGGCAAAAAGAATCCACCTATGGAAAAACTTAAGATTAACATTATATTTAATGGTGAAATAATAACTGTCCCCTAAAAATGAGAATGCTTCTTTTATTCAGCATTGTATTCAGGTAACACAGCAAAAGAAGTAAAAAGACATGTAAACTGCAAAAGTAGTAAGATTTTATTTACAGAGATTATAGAACTATATTAAGTCTACCAAAAAAGTAGAACTAGGAAGTTTACCAAAGTAGCAGAATACAAGATCAATATAAATAAATAAATACTTAGCTATCAAGTGCATCTTTAAATGAGACGTCTCAAAAAAAAAGAAAGAAAATCTGAAATAAGTGGAGAAATATAGTCTGTTCATAAAATCAAAAGACTCATTAATTTACCACAAATTGATCTACAGATTCAACTGAATTTCAATCAAGTTTTCAGATTTTCTGGCAGAAATAGACAAACTGACAAACTGATTCTAAAATTTGCAAGGAAATCCAAACAAATAATATCCAGAACAGCTTCAGCCTATGAAGCAGCTGGGGCTAGGGATTGTGGTTTGAGTTGGGGCAAAACAGCGAGACCTAGTCCCAAAAAATAGCTGGGTGTGGTGGCGTGCGCCTGTAATCCCAGCTACTCGGGAAGCTAAGGCTGGGGATTGCTTGAGTTCGTGGTACCACTGGCAACGTGAGCCTGAGGTTCCATGGGCAAAAATAGCAAGACCTAGTCTCAAACACACACACACACACACAGACACACACACACACACACACACTAAAACCAACAAATAATATCCAAAACAATTTTGATAAGGAAAAAATTAAAAGATAAGTAGACAGTGGGTAACATAGTACACTTAAGGGTATAAGAGACATTTATGTAAGCTAGTCTCTTGTCTGTAAAAGGAAAAGCTTTACGCTTTTGACAGGGATTACACTGAATCTGTAGTACCTGTAAAATTAACACATAGTTTCAGGATTGTAAAATTTCCTCTCCGCATTATAAGTCTTTCAGTTTCCGGCTAATAGTACAGAAATAATACCAACACATATAATTAATGTTCTAAAAAAATGCCAGGGCAATTCAATGGGATAGAACAGTCTTTTCCACAGTGTTAAAACAATTGGAATACGTCTATGACTGCGGGTGGGGGAGGGTGTGATGGTGATGGTAAAATCCTTAACCTCATGCCAGACACAAATATGTTATAACAGCAAAGGATATTAGATGGAAGCAGAAAGACTTAAAACACAAAGAGGAAATTTACAATCCTGAAATTGTATGAATTTTACAGGTACTACAGATTCAGTGTAATCCCTATCAAAATCCAATCCCTATCAAAATCCTAAAAGCTTTTCCTTTTACAGAAATAAAAAGTTGATCCTAAAATTAATATGAAATTGCAAGGGACTCTTAAAATAAACAATCTTAAAAAAGAAAAGTCAAGTTGGAAGACACACATCCCAATTTTAAAACTTGATATAAAAATGGGACAGAAAACAGAATGGAGGTGACAGCTAACAAGAAGGCGGCACTGATACACGTCAAATGAGCTTGGACTGGCTGCAGGATGAAAACTTAAGGCTGGAAATCTAAGCAACACAGTCTACCATGTCCCAAGAATGCAGATCCTCACCCAGGAAAAGGACATTGCTCCATAAAAGAGACCAAAGAGCTAAACATGGATCAACAAGCAGCAATGAGAAAGGAGCCCAAGCAAACAGAGAGGGGGAGGAGGGGGCTCCCAAAGGGATCAACAACCATACACTGTATGAAATCTAAAAAAAAAAAAAAAAAAAAAAAAAAAAAAAAAAAAAAAAAAAAAAAAAAAAAAAAAAAAAAAAAAAAAAAAAAAAAAAAAAAAAAAAAAAAAAAAAAAAAAAAAAAAAAAAAAAAAAAAAAAAAAAAAAAAAAAAAAAAAAAAAAGCCACAGTAGTCAGAAACAGTGTGGAATAACAGGACTGGAGAACTGTTTTTAGACAAGAATAGTATGACCATTTACTGGGGAAAAAATAAGCTCTTCAGTAAATAGTACTGGGGCCACTGAACATCCACAAGCAAAAGAATGAAGCTGGATGGTGATGTCATACCACATGGAAAAGTTAACCCAAAATGAATTAAAAAAACTAAGAGTTGAAAAATAAAGTTCTTAGAGGAAAACAGAGCAGTAAGTCTCCACGACGCTGGATTTGGAAATGACTTCCTAGAACGCATATCTAAGACACCAAAAGCATAAACAACAAAGAAAACACAAACTGAACTTCATCAAAGCTGAAATATGTGTATGGGTCTATTAATCAGAATAAAGTAAGAACTCTTACAATTTAATGAAAGTATTCCTTCCCCAACTAAAAAAAGTGAAAAGATATTTCTCAATTAGTATGACTGCTATTTTCCTTAAATTGTTGTTAATTTTTGGAATGTATTTAATTTCTCCCCTCAGATATCATGCCCATAGTTGTCCCACCACTATAAACCCCATGATTCATGGTTTAGATCTGAATAGACATTTCTTCAAAGAAGATATTTAAATGGTCAAAAAGTACATGAAAAGATGTCCAACATCATTAGCCATCATGGAAATACAAGTAAAACTATAATATTACAATGACTATTTTATTAAACTTTTCTATTTTCTTACATGTTATTTTTGTATAATTTTATTTTTTCCCTCAGGTGCAGTCCATAAATCTCCACCATAATATCACCCATGAACCATTACCATAGTCCCTTGTACTCTTCTCTCCATTTTGAATCCTCTTTTTCCCCTTTAATCTGTAGTTTGCCCACAAATTTTTGTCTTTGGTGTGTGACCCTTTGTTCAGCTTCTCTGTATTCCTCCTATAAGTGAAATTGTATGATGGCTATCTAAAGAAAAGAGGGTGGGAGACAATAATGAATGTTAGCAAGGATGGGAAGAAATCTGGCAAACTGTTGGTGTTACTGCAAAAATGATGCAGAAGCTGTGGACACCTCTGGTGGTTCCTCAGAAGAATAGGTATATACCCAAAAGGATTAAAAGCATGCATTCAAACAAAATCCTGTAGTTATTGTTCATAGTAGCAACTATTCACAAGAGCGGAAGGTGGAAACAATCAAAATATCTATTGTTGAATGACTGGAAAAACAAAATACAATGGAATGTTATTCAGTCCCGTCCCCCCC
>PVHY01025173.1:0-18724 GCA_004024945.1 Uropsilus gracilis | reverse complement strand
TTTTGTTATTTCTTGTCTTCTGCTGGGTTTTGGGTTTTTTTGTTGCTCTTTTTCTAAGTCCTCAAGTTGGGAGATTAGAGCATTTCTTTGGGCTGTTTCAATTCTTGTTGTTTGGGCCTGTATTGCTATGAACTTTCCTCGTAGTACTGCTTTTGCTGCATCCCACACATTTTGGAACGTTGTGTCGTCATTATCGTTTACTTCCATGTAGGTTTTAATTTCTTCTTTGATTTCCTCTTTTACCCAGTGATCTTCCAGAAGCCTGTTGTTCAGTCTCCATGTGGTGTTTACTGTCCTTGTTTTCTTTTCATTGTTGATTTCTAATTTGATGCCTTTATGATCGGAGAAAAAGGTTGGTATTATTTTAATCTTTGTGTACTTGTTCAGGTTTGTCTTGTGGCCTAGTATATGATCGATTTTAGAGAAAGAACCGTGTGCGTTTGAAAAAAAAGTGTATTCTTTTCCTTGGGGGTGTTTATTACCATCATTGAGGAGACTGTTTCCTTCTGTCTCTGAGACCTAGGTTGACCATAGAAATACACTATCTTGACATTTTCCCTTTCTTGTGACCATATTTATAAATCCCAAGTCAGTCTCATAAAGGATTATTTTCCTGTGAATGTACCTGAAAATTTTTAATACACAATTGAAACTTCTTTGTTTAATGTCAGTATAATTTTTATTGTGTAAAGAAAAATTATGTGAATTTAGATTTTCTCTGGGAATCTACTACATGCGGATCTTAAGTACAAATGGAACCTCTTCCTCCTAATATGCTCTAGGTTAGGTAAGGTTAGGTTGGAGATGTGAATAAGGGAAGGAGAGAGAGCAATGCAATTCATTAAGAAAGGTGGTCACGTAGGTTTGTTTCAGGACAGAGTGTAATTTTAGCACATAGATTTGACTTCTTTCAAAAATGTCTTTCCTTTTTGTCCCTATCCTGAGATAGCAAGAAGAAGAAAAACATATTTACTTATTCTCTGTAATATTGCTTCTCAAACTTTAATGTCTATCAAATCACTTCAAAATATGTAATTCAAAATGCAGATTTTAATTTAGTAGTGGTAGTGTATTGATTCTCAAAGTGGGTTCCTTAGAACAACAATGGTACTACTAAACAGTATCAACACTACAAATTCATGAACCTTCCGTGGTGTATAGTTAGAACCCCAGGGGCCCCAGAAAACGTTTTATCAGATTACTTGGTGAGTTTTGTGTACTTTAAAGTTCGAAAATTATGCTATAAAGGGAGTCTTTAGGGATTTTCTCTGGAGTCTGGGATTTGCTATTTTTGATTGGACCTTACATTATTTAGTTGATATTAAGCAGTTCAAACCATTTGGCTAAGTTCTTACTTTTGTTTCCTGATTGGTCATGAGTGGCCAACAAACTGGACCTATTCAAGCCTGTATGTCTTTGTCTCTCACCACTTGCTATACAACCCTGTTACCTTCTAAAGCAAATGTGCTGTTTTACAGAATCATGAACATCAGTAGTACAGTTAGACACTATTACTGGCGATGGACAGTGCTTTAAGGAGAGAATGAAGAATCTAAATAAAACACCCATAAGAAAATATCCCTGCATATTTTAAAGGTGGATTGATATATCTGACTTTTATGTCTTTATTTCAGCTTAGTCCCAACTCATGGATATTATTTGCCAGTGGCCTTTGTGACCCAGATTCTATGACTGCATGTTTCTAATGGATACCAGTTCAGCAGTTCCTTCATGACTTAGTGGTAGAATAGGGATTGATCTGTTTATAACTCAATGTTCTTAAGATAGTTGCAAGTAATGAATATTGTCCCTTATAATGTCTCAACAGCTATAATTTTTAACCACTGTGAGTTTTGCTGATTTCCTTCAAAGCATATTACTAAAGAAATACACATTGTATATTATTGTCAAGTTGTATACAAATCCTGTGATACAGAGGGGCTGAGGCTATATTTATCCTTTTCCACTGGGAGACTTTTGTCATGTAGAAATGATCCATTTGTTTTATGAATCTTTATAAAGCAATAAGGAGAGTCACAGATACAAGGGTATACTCAACAAGTGTTCCAAAAAGGATTTAAATGTAGCAGTTAGATGGTTATATGTTATGTTCTAGCAATACATACCTTAAATATAAATATATATATAAAACCTTAGATAAGAAGTAAGGGTGATGCATGTCATGCTATAAAATCTCTCACACAAATTCACATAAAGTGTCTGCTGTAATTTTGTATCCTTTCCAGAATCAATACAGTGTGTCTTCAGCTATCATTTACAACATATAGATATTTACTCATTTAATGCAGAAAATTTGGAAAGGAGCAGATGTTTATTTCTAAGCTAGAATTTTGAAGGCCAACAATTAAATAAACAGGTCTCTGCCAAACTTGAACTAAATTAAAAAATTTTAGCATATAAATTAAAGCTTCCTTAAAACTAAATTCATCAAGGAAATACATTTGTTTTGCCTCACTGGTTTCAATTATTCTAAAAAGGTTTTTTATTTTTATGGAACACTGAAGATTTAAAAAAGTTTTAAACAATTTATTCTACAATTGCACCATTTAAGATGAGTTATGAATGCCTTGCTTAAATGAATGAACTGATTAGCACATAGTTGATGAGCTTACAGGGAGATGTTAAAGTAGCCATTAGCCTCTAGTTGAGTATCTGTATTCCCAAGAGACTATATGAAACCAATCTGTAGACTTGAAATAGAGAAAGCTGAGGGCTGAGAACATTGATAACATTCTATTTTCTCCAATTCGATTGGTCTTTTTCTTGGAAATCTGAATTTGAGATTCTTTCAATGAGTTATTTTTAAATTCTTGTACTTCTGGTTTATTGCCAGAGATGAAAATGGAGACTACTTTCTTTGTTTTTATAATTCTAAACTCTATTCCTACTTGTATATTGCTGCCTAATTAATATTTTTAGATACCTCCCCAACATAATTTTGTTACTTTTAATACATTCTTCATTTATTTTCCTACAAATTTATTGAATTATGATTAACAAATGAATTTGTGTATATTTAAAGTGCAAAGTGTCATGATATATAAGCATATACACTGTGTAATATTGACCACAATCAAGTTAACACATCCACCATCTTACATCATTTATTGACCAGCATTTCCACATATCCCTGTTCTCCAGACCCTGGTAAACCATCATCCCACTGTTTCTATGAGTTTGACTAAAATGTATCCCTTGTATGTGGTACCATAAAATATTTATCTTTATTTGATTTATTTCATTAGTATAATGTTCTCCAGCTTTCTCCATGTTCTATTATAATTTGCTTGAGGAACCTCCATACTATTTTCCAGAATGGCTGTATCAATTTGTATGCATTTTATTAGTGTGGTTAATTTTTATTTCTCCACATTCTTACCAACTTTTGTTTTCTCTTGTCTTTTTGAGAATAAATATTTTAGCAGCTATTAGGTGATGTCTCATTGTGGTTTGTGTTCACATTTCCCTGATGGTTAGTGAAATGGTTAGCACAAAATAGTTAACACCTTTTGTGTTTCTGTTAGCCATTTGTGTATCTTTTTTGAAAAAATGTCTATTCAATTTCTCTGCCCACTTTTTAAATAGATTATTTATTTTTTTGCTATTGAGTTATATCTGTTCCTTATATATTTTAGATATTAAGTCTTTACCAGAATTTTGGTTTAAAAATATTTTCTTCCATTAAATTGTTTGCTTTTTTATTTTATCAATTATTTTCTTTTCTGTGCAGAAGCTTTTTAGTATGATGTAGTCCCATTTTGAATTTTTGCTTTTGTTGCCCATGTTTTTGGTATCATATCTAAAACATTATTTTAAAGACTAATGTTAAGGAGCTTATCTCCCATGTTTTCTTCTGTAAATGTTATGGCATTAGGTCTTACATTTAAGTCTTCAATTCATTTCAAGTTTATTTTTTTTAAGTGATGTAAGATAGGTGTCTAATTTTGTTCTTTTGCACTTGAATATACTTCCCCAGAAATGTTTATTGAATAGACTATCCTTTTCCCATTACATGTTCTTGATGTCCTTTTCAAAGATTAACTAATTAATATATGTGTCCCATACAATTATGTTACCTAAAACTTTCATTGACTTTTGCTTACTGTGCCAGGATTCAAAGGCCTCCATTTACTGTTTCTATTTTAAATAATCTGCAATTTATCCTAGTTATCATCCCACTACCTCAATCAGTCCCATGACTTTCTTTCCTTCAGCATGTCAGGTTCATACAAGATAGCATTTGACTTAAATTGCCCTTTGTGTTTAAGTAGATTCAGTAAGATTGTCAGATATGATAGTCTCTGCATAGAGTGGAAGCCAGACCCATCTGAAAATTGCTTTGTTTTCTATCTTATAAATGCTTTAGCTAATTAAAAACAAGCAAACAAAAACTTTTAAAACTATGTTTACGGCATTTTCTCTCAGTTATACTTCATTGTCCTTAAATAGAAATGTTAAACACAATTTAATCCTTTCCAGATAGTTTAGGATGACATCATACAAAATGAAAGGAATTTGTGTTAGATAGTCCTGGCTATATTCTTGTTTTTTGTCATGTTCTAATTTTTAATGTTCTTTTTATTTTCTCTATTGCAGTCAATATCTCTCTTTACTGCTGAATGTGTCTCTGAATAGAAACGCTTTCTTTCCTAATGTAATTTTGGTTTGTTATAGATTGGTAAGACTTCCATAAATTTTTAATTTGTATAAAAATAAATAGATACTTGATAAAGTTTAAGGAACCATCTTATGAATAAAGTATGTAAGTTGGTGGTGCTATTTTTCTCTCTGCTTGAATCTCTTCATTATTTGCTTGCTTCTTAATTCTTATCTATGAACTGAATAGTACAGAATGTTATTAAATAACCTCCAACTAAGTGGAGGATTTCTGTTATTTGAATGGTAAATGTGTAGGAAGCTATGTGTTGATTTGATATATTCAGGTGAAACTTGTTCACATGTTGATTTATTGGCCCTGTTACCAATGTTCCAGTCAAACTTATGACTTTCTGATTGACTAGAAAAATTAATATAATTTCATTTTCAAGTAAGGTCCTGACTGCTTGTCCTTGACTAACCATAATGATTTATTACTTTAAGATAAAGTCTAAAGTATTATAAAATAAAATCCCACTTATTTTGCAGACACATATCTTTATGAGGAGAGCAGTTTTTAAAGAATATCAACTCTGAAAATGCTGTCTCTTTTCATTCTTTCATCCTCCATTTTCTCCCTAATTCTTCTCCCCCCCCCCACATATCACCCCCTCTTGCCATTGTAGGACAAGAGATGTGATAAAAGTCAGAAAATAGTAATTTATGGAGAAGGCCTGTGTTTTATGCTTTATGAAAGTAAATTGTAGAAAATTAATGTTGTGACAAGATGATTCTATTTTGATGAATAAAATCATTGAAAAGCTATCAAGTCCCACTGTTTCTCTGCTGAGAGAATTTTTTTCCCCTCTCTATTCTGCATTTGCGTTCTTGGCTTCCCTCTCAATTAGTCTTTACCAAAGAGTGATAATTAGTGAGATAGGATTTTGACCTACCTTGTGAACAATAACAAATACTTACCAACCATTTTTTCACTTGCTAATTCTATGTGCATTAATACTCTGTGCTTTTAGAAAGGAAATTGTACACTGCTGTAGTTCCTACTTAATAAAAGTGATATTTGAATGCTAAAATAAAAACAATTTAAAACAACTTTATAATTTCCAAAGATGTGTCCAAAAGTGCAATTGTTTTTTTCAATTTTGATGATAATTCATGTACTTCTGATAGGTTAAATTATAATTTCTTATTAACAGACTCTAGAATAAGAGCAATAAATTAAAATCAACTTATTATCTTTAAATTTATTGAGGGTTTGGCATAGGTTCTAATCTCAGGTGATTCATAAATATGAATAAATGATTTTATAGTAAAAGATTTCCTTCCCAAGTCTTCATTTTCCCAGTTCTATTTACTGTCCCTACATTCCCTATTAAAAACAGAGAAAGATAGATATCATATATTCTTATTTGCATATGTAATCTGAAAACAAATAAAAATAAAACCCAAACATTGGATTTATAGATACAAAAAGGAATTAGTTGTTTCTGGGAGGGTGAGGTAGGGTGTTAATGAAGTGATCAAGTGGGTCAAAAGGTATAAACTTACAGTTGCATCATTCAGATGTAAGGTACACAATGGTGACTGGAGTTAATAAAACTATATTGCATATTTGAAAGAGTAGATATTAAAAATTTTAGTCACAAAAAATTAGAATTAGTAATGAATATTAACTAGATATTAACATACAAATATTGAATCATACCTGAAACTAGTATGATGTTACTTGTCAAATATATCTTAATTTTAAAATAAAACTATGGTTACTAGTATATAGCTATCCTTTTAAACTTTATGTAAATGCAAGCTAAAACAAACATTGATTCTTATTCCTCCACTTTAAAAAAATTGTAAGCACATTTAACAAATATTTCACCTCTTTATTTTTTCACTGAAAATAGTATACATTGGAGTTATTTTTATTTATGTTTTCCTTATAACTGCATAATATTCCACCACACTTAAGTACCAGAATATATATATTTAACATTACCAATGTCTGGATATTTGATTTGCTTATATCTTTTGATATTGCAATCTATATTACAAAGAGTAATGTAATATATATTTTAAACTGTAAGATAAATGCCCAGAATTGGAATTGCTTGATTAAAGAGTATAAATATTTTAATTGATATGACTATTGTCTGATGACTATCTATAGTGGTTGTGTTAATTCCCACTACCAGGATATATGAGCTTATTCATTTCTTTTCAGCCTTACTAGTAGGTGTGCTATCAATCTTTGGAAATTTGCCAGTCTGGTAAAAAACAACAACAAAAAAACCAACACCCCCCTAAAAAAAGAGCCAACAACTTGTGAATTTTAACTGGTATTTTAAAAATTGAGTGAGGTGACCTATCTTTCAATATATGCACACAATTTTTTTCTGTAAAATGCCTCTTTTATCTTTTATTTTGTTGTTGGTCTTTTCACTATTGATTTCTAGAGATTTTTCTGTATAAGGTTTTTTGTGACGTAAGAGAAAATGTGTTTGAATTATTATTTTTTTAAATACAAAAATTGACTTTAAATATTTTCATTTAAAGTAAAAATTAGTCAACAGAAAGCATTTTTTCTTTATAGTTTCTCTATTTTTAGTCACCTAGAAAGGATCCCCCACTCTAAGATTGTAAAGAAATTTTCTATTTTCTCTGTTACTTTTATTTTAGATATAATTTAAATCTTTGATTCATTTGGAATTATCCTATAAATCTTTTTCTGCAAATGAGTTCTTAATTATTAAATGGTTTTTTCCCACTGAAATGAAGTGCTACCCTAATTATACACTGAATTTCTCTTTTGTCATAGTTTTGGAATTTCTTTTTACTGTCACTGATCAGTTTGATTATTTATGTGCTAATACTCACTGATACTTATTGAGATGTTATAATATGTTTTAACATGTAGAATTCCTAAACTATCTTTGAAACTGAAATTTATCTACCTTTACTATCTAAACTATACACTTTTCTACTTTATTGTTCTTTTTTCTATATAAATTTCCAGATTAACTTACTATATTCAATTAGTTGATATTCTTAATATGATTGCATTAAGTTTTCAAATCAACATAATAAATTATTAACTTTATGATACTGAATTTTGTTCTCAAAATCAAAATAGTTTATTTCATTAGTCTAACAGTTTTAGGTATCCTCTAATACAACTTTAATCATTTTATCTTTTGCACATTTCTTGTCAAATTTGTATTATATCTTTTTGGTAATATTTTAATGACTTCTGTATATTGATTACTTAGTAAGGTCTTTTGTTGGTTGTAGTTGTTTCTCAGTTAATTTTCCAGATAAATATAACCTGAGACTAGTCTTGCTATTTTTGCCCATGGAACCCCAGGCTCAAGTTGCCCGGGCTACCACGGACTCAAGTGATCCCCAGCCTCAGCTTCCCAGGTAGCTGGGATTACAGGCGTGCGCCACCATGCCCAGCTATATATTTTTGGAACTAGGTCTTGCTACGTGCCCTGGGTGGGACTCGATCTGCGATCCCTAGCCTCAGTCGCTTCATAGGCTGAAGCTTACAGACACGAGCCACCGTGCCCAGCTACCACTGCCATTCTCCAGGCAGCGGGAGTGTGCTGTTCTCTGTTGACTGCGTCCCTGATCAACAATTATGCAATTATGTATAGTACAAAATCCAAAAATAAAAAAAGAAAAAAAAAGAGAAAAAAATATAACCTGAACTCCACTGAATGTTTTTTCTATTTCCCCTATCTAATTTTTTATAACTAATTATTGCCTGTCTTTAATTGCTGTGAATCATACTACAGCCAGCTTTTAATATCAGTGGTTACGTGTTGTTGTTGTTTTTCTTTTTTTGTCTTATTTCTGACTTATGGATGCGTTTTACCATAAAGCATGATGATAGGTTTTGTTCTGATATAAAAGAAGTAACCCTCTGTGGCGTATACTTATAACTGGACATATATTTCTATATATAACTGGACATGTATTTCTCAGTCTACTTTGCATTTAAGTGTGGTCATGGGAATAGCAGCATTCTTGCAAGTATACTCTAAGTCAAAGTAACATGTATTATTTCTTTCATACTTTTTCATTTCCCTTGTTGCTGGCAGGAATTCGTAAGTGGTAGCAATCCAGTTTCAATTTTGTGGATGATAGCAAGGTTTGGAGAAATGGCAAAGTCACAAGGCAGAAGGTTCCCACAAGTCAGAAGTTTCCTGGGTCCAGAATAACTTCCCTTCTCATTGAGTTGAGCCTGAACAAAACATTTGTTTGCTCTTTAATTCATTATATTGTTGGATCCTTTACTAAACCATCATTAGGTCTATCATTAAGTGATTATTTTTCAGTTATGAGTGATATTATTTCCAAGCATTTTTTAAAATTTATGGAGTTATACCATGATGAATCTCATTAAGTGTATAATATCATAATGGTGGTTTTAGCATATTTAACTGCATTTGTTTTGCCTGGAGTAAGTCATGTTTCAAACAATATATTTTTTAGAGTGCTGGGCATGTTACGATGATCTTTGTACCTATATTTGTCAGTTGTTGTTATGATTTTTATCAGATTTTGATATTAATGCTATTCTTTGTAGAGAATAAAAAATATTCTTTTTCTCTTATATTTTGTAGCTTTTTTTTTTAAACATTAGAATTCACTATTTAAGTGACAGAGTTTTCCTGTAAAACTTCCAAGTCTGAAGATTTTGGAGTGTTAATCAACACATTAAATCATCTACTGAAATCAGACTATTTTGATTTTTCATTTCTTCAGGAGTTAGTTTTGGGGGATATATTTCTCAGATAATTACATACTTCATTTGGATTAAAATTTATTTTTTGCATAAAATTCATTAAAATAGTCTTCTGTCTTGTTTCATTTTTCTGTTCAATGACTTTCCTTATCTTGTTCTTATTTTTGTACTTGTGTTTTGTTTGTATTCCCTTTATTAGTTTAACTGTTTAATACATTGAATTTTTTTATTAAAAAGTCTCTTTTACTTAATTTTATTCTTTTATCTTCTTTATATTTAGTAATTATCTTCTTTCCCTTTTGTATTGGCTGTTTAAAAATAAATTCAATTCAGATGTTCAATTGCCTTCATTTTTCATCCTTTTAAAAATTTTAACAAAAATTATATTCTGATAAAAGTTTTTTGAGAAGTACATAAACTATATGTAATGAATCCTTATATGAGTTTTTCATTAATATCATATTTATATAAATTCAGAGATATCAGTACATTTTCTTTGAAGAGGGAATTATTTTAAAAGGAGTTGTAACATTTCCATAAGTGAAGACTTAGTATTTTGTACTGTTGCTAATTTCAAGGTTTAGTGAATTATATTCAGAGTATGTTTTCTGTATCTTTAGAATTTGGGGGCTTTTGAGATTTTCTTCACAACCTAACTTATTGTCATTTTTCATCAACATTGGTAACTGAAAGATATATTTGCTAAAAATTTTGTCTTTTCTGTTAGATTTCACCTCTCTATTGCTCTTATAAAATTTTTATTTCAGTGTCATGCTATCTACTTGTGTAATACTCAATTGAATGATTGGGGTCTTTCTGTCTTAGCTGTATTATCAGGTGATGAGATATTGGGAGGATTCAGATATTCGTTTTCTCTTTACATATAAGATATCACTCATGACCAAAACAAAACCAAAATAAGAGTTCCTATATTTATGAGAGGGTGAATTTATAAGAAATAAGATTCATTTAATAATAAAGTTTTGGATTAGGACAGTTATAAAGTCTTAAATTATTATTTATTTGTTATAATCTATTAATAGACTAAAATCTAATAAAATATATGTGATATTAAGTGTGGAAATGTTAGACTTAATGAATAGAAAGATGCTCGTACATAGCTGTAGGCCAGTACTGTAAGTGAATGAACCTAAGTGAGATTAATGACTCATGATTAAGATTAAGAGAAAGTCCATTCTATTGAGAATTCACTTTGTCACTTGGACTACTGACAAATTCTTTGTGGAAGTACAGAGCTGCTTTCTGCCAGAGGTATGGGTAATAGGTTTATTGTCAACTGCAATGCTGATTTCTGGTGGAGTTACAGTAACTGGATTATTACAGTTTAAGTATTACAGTTTGCGTGTCACAGCTGAAATGTTATAGCTCTTGCTTTACAGCTTGAATATTACAACAAACATTTATGTGGGGTTTCAGGACTACAATCCTGGATATACAGATTCCAGAAATACTTGAACTGAAGGTCCCAGGAGTTCTGAGGGAATGAGCTTTTATAGTCAAAAGAGGCAGGCCTAGATTTGTTTCATGTAAATGAACTTTTAAGTGTACAGTTTTGATAGGTGGAAAGTTTTTAAATAGTGATCGCAATCCTGGGTGTGGCATGCCAATGTTTCATTTCCTCTCAACCAATCTGTCTCTCTGTCTCTCTGTGCCTGGGACCTCACCCTTAAGGCCTCCCCTTTGTTTGGTTGTTACCCAGACTCAATATGGCTCCCTATTAATTTTTCTTTTACCTTTTGTTTATCTTTATATCAATATTGAGATATTCTAAACAAATCAATAAAATAAAATATTTAATATCTTCTATTTAAAGAAGACAACACTGCAATTTCTTAACTTTCATATATTATAGTTTCATTATTTTTGTCAAATTTTATTTGAAGTGAAAAATGTGATAAACCAATTGGGATGAAATATCAGACTTTGAAAATAGCTTCTGCAAGAGGTTAATTTGTTCAACATGGCAAGATGGGAAGTGCTTATTTTTTCTTATAAGGCAAGGGTTTTAGAGGTTCAAGGTAACCCTTGAGATCTCTAGACTTACCTAGCTATCTAAAATTCTGTTTAGAATTCTGCTTTTTAAAAATTTATTGAGCAATAATTGGCAAACATGGTTTTAAGAGTGATTTTATTTTCTTAGAAGATATGTGTCATTTATTTTTCCTCAGGCTAGTGGAAATGTAACTGAATACCGGCAGCATGGATGCTATCTGCAATATTATTTCCAGTCATATTTTTATAACCTGACAGATAATTTTATAAATAAGCCATACATAATGAGGTAGTCTGTGCGAACTCTATTTTCAGTAGTGATTCACCTGAAAGAAATTCTCTTGAGGGACAGCCACCAGTGTTAATGGTTGCTTTTCAGAACTACTCATCCCCTTGGGTGGTTATTGGTTTCTTATATTTGTTTACTTTCTTGAGCTTTATTAAAAAAATAATTTCTCTTGCTTTTTGTTTTTAGTTGCAAAATGTTAATCAAAGCCTAATTACATGTCACATAAGTTTTTTTTTTTCATCGCTTTTATTTTCCTTCCATCTTTTTCAATTAGAGGCAAATATGGTCATTCCCCTTGAGAAATGTAACTGAATTTTGTGTTAGCTTAGAGTTAACAATGTGACTTAGTCTCCATTACCTTAGTTTTAAGAATTTTAAAGTTGCTTTTCATGTTGCCGCAATATACTTTAAGCTTTCATTTTCAGAGGAAGAGGATGTAAAGAATAAGATTTACACTGTAGTTTAGTTCTTATCTTGATAACATATTACCCCTTACTTAAATAAATATCATATCACTAATAGCTTTTTCTGTTTATTTTTATGTAAGTTTAAGGTGTTTCACTGAAGTATTTGGAAGACTACATAAGCTCTTAGATATGAATAATCTTTAGGGTGAAGTCTTGAAGTGTCAACCTTAATCGCATAGTAACACTATTAGGTGAAGATCACACATAAAGCAATATTAATTCTATAATTTAAAATAAGGTGTGCCTGACTTACATGTTTAGAAATGTTAGAAATGAAAGATTTATTGTCTTTCCATTTGTGGGTTAAGGACAGTAAAGGTTAGAGGAGTGACGTTGCTTCTTTAGTAATACTTTGTGGTTGAACTGGTAATAAAAGTCACAACTTTCTTTTCCTTCTCCATTTTCTTTCTGTTCCATTATTCTAAATTTCTTAAAGGAAAGGTGTTGAGGAAAATAAGTGTTGACAGGGAAGACATGGGAATGGTTAATATGAACGTAGAGGAGGGAAGAAAAAAAATATTTGTAGGTATGTGTGAAGAATACAGATGTTTAGTGTCTACAGAGTTAAATGTCCCTGATCTGATTTATAGTGGGAACACCATTAAGTTCCTTGCACATTTTCACTACCATGAGAACAAATCAACATTCCTGAGTGAAACTGTAGCTTCCTATTTATCCCCCTAATAGATGTGAGTTTTGGTCATTTTAAATGCTAATTTACATCATATTGTATGTCTTAGGGGTTTAGGCTCCACCTCTACAGTTGAATGTCACTTTACCATACCCACCACCACAACCCAGTAATCCTCCCTTAGACCCCTCTTTTCCCTTTGTTCCCATCCCCACATCACCCTTTAGGTAGTCTTAATCATAAGCTACTCTGCTCTATCCACTTCTGTTTTCACTCTTGTCCCTCACCCTCTTCTTTTTTCTTCATCTTCTATTGATAGATCTCAGATCTATGATCAGCTTTCAAGGTTTGTCTTTGTCTCACTGTTTGGTTTCTCTATAGTCCACATACAAGTGAAACCATCTGTTATTTATCTTTTTCCTTCTGACTGATTTTCCTTTGTATAATCCCTTCCACCTCCATCTATGCTGTAAATGGCATGTGTTCACCTTTATGATAGCTGACTAGTATGTGGCAGTTTTTGAAATATGTGGGATTACCCTAAATTGTTAAAAAAAAATCAAGATTTCCTTTGAAAATAGATTGTGATGTCTACTGTGTGTAAGTTGTGATTAATGGTTCTTTGAGGTGTGTGTTGATTTATATTTTGTTTATTTATGTCTTTTTAATATTCTTCTTTGTTAAAAATGTTATATATTTTGCCATAGGCTAAAGAAATAAAAACTCCAGTGTATTTAAAACCAGGGTGTTTATAGTTTTGAATAAATATTTGCTGCACAATAATTTTTTGTTTAAGCAGTACTTAGAAAAGTAAAATAGTCAAAAGGTAACTCTTAGTTTTATTTTTACTTTTGCCATTTAATATGTAAAAATAATGTATATAAGCAAGATTCTGTATCCTATTTCTTTTCCTTAGCACTAGCCTAAGAGACTATATGTGATACGTGGAATGTGATTTCGTTTGTGTCAGCCATGCTTCTCATACTAATCCTTTAATGCACTCATACTCACTGCAGTTAAAGGCCTAAGTTTCTTCATGGTTTCAGCAGAAAACATTCTCTCCTACAAACACTGTGCATTCCTAAGTAAATCTAAAATGTTTGTAGCAGGATTTGTGCTCCATTCCAATTCTCCTTTTTCTGCGATAAGTCTTTACACATAGTGATTTAGTTATTTTGATCTCATGATACTCACAACTGATGCCCCTTGAAAAACACACTTAAGAAATAAGTAACTGAAACTCATTATATGTGGAGACATAAAATTCCAAGAACCGAAACCTTTCTACTAAGGCAATGTAATTTCAGAATATTCTGGAATCGTTAGCATAGGGCAAGAAAAAGAGAACAAGAAATAGCGAGAGAAAAATCATGCCTAAAAAAAATATTTTCACAATACAGTTTCTCTTAAAAACACGTGAGTTGACAGTGTTTTTGTTCTTGGTTGCAGTCACATTCAGTAGTTATTTTGCAACATTCAAGCTGTTGAGGAGTGGAATACTCTGTGTGTGTATGTGTGTGTGTGTGTGTGTGTGTGTGTGTGTTTGATTTCAGTATTCCTATGAGTAGTACTTATTTCCTTGGCAAATTGTCCCAAAAAATAAGTATTTGTGTGAATGCAATCTGGCTAATGCATCTACCACACCAGTCCATTTACCGGCTTTGAGTTCTTTGAGTTTCTGCTTATTACTACTATTACTGTCTGGTCAGTACCATTTCTTCTTTTTTATTAACTTGTGTTTGTTTCTAAAGCTGAAACTTAATCAAATTTGTCTATCTACTGTTATCTCTTCTTCCAATAATAGGTAATTCTAGATATTATTTTAATATTTTCATTTCATTAAAATGTTAGGTCTTTTCCTGTCAGCAAGAGAAATAAAAATGTTCCCATTACCTTAAAACAAGATCTTTATGTTCTCTTTTCTTACTGTCATATGCCATGAAGGGTCATTTAAAGGAAGAATTACACAGAAGAATTAAAGTGGGTATGGAAGGTAACCACTGGATCTATAATTCTTTAGAGATTGTATTTTCATTTGTTTTCTTTTATCATTTAGAAGTTATGTGGCCTTCAAAAATGTCCTTAGGATTGAGATGTGAGATTCCTGACTGACACCTTTAGGCATGTTGTATAAATGTTTGAGTGGCTATGTGAATGATTAATTGTTAATCTCCTTTAAACTATTTTTTTTTCTTTTGAAAAGAAAGACAATGCTATGAAAATAGCCTCAGACCAATTTCAAGAAATGAAAGGCTCGAATTTATCTTTTTTGATCACTAAGCAAAATAAGTCAGATGGCAAAAGACAAATATTAGATGGTTTCACTTATATGTGGAATATAGGAAAACCAAACAAAGGATCAGACAAAGACAAACTTTGAAAGCTTACCATAGATATGAGGCATCCATTAGGGCTTTGGGAGGAGGATGGAGTGGGGAAATGGGGAAAGAAAGTACGCAAGGGGATATGGTGATGGACTAGGGGGCTTTAACCCTGGAAAACTATGTCAACCTCACTGGGAAAAAAAATCACATCTTGTCCCAAAATAAATAAAAGAAAGACATAAAAAAAAGGTAGAGATAGGGAAAAAAGGGCTATGCTGAGTTTATACATGTTAGATGCAGGGAACACGACTGAGCATCTTTTTCCTTCATCCTTAGTTAGACTGTGCTTGATAGACGATTTGTAAATCAAATAATTTATTTCACTTTGCATAGTAGTAAAGAATGTTTTTTGGGTCAGTGGATGCAATACCTTGACCTAATCTTTGTGGATAATTATGTTTATTTTGTTGGATGGAGTTGTGCATAAAGAAGTGATAGAGGAAAACCAGGGGTTTTTCTCTGTTCTACTCAATCACACATGACTAGAAATCCCAACCAGACAGCAATCTGTGAAATGAGTGATAGGAGTGCTGCCGTCTGTGTTGCTGTGGGTGTCTGGCACCCAACAGTGCCAGATTTGGTGTAAGTGGGGCTTCTGTTTCAGAATCTTTGCCAATTATTTTTTTCTTGAAAAGTGGATTCTGGCTTTGTTTCTGCATCCTTGCATGGGGCTAAAATCACAAATTTGTTTATTGTACAAAAAACACAGGTCTGAGCTATCTTTTCATAGCATAGTATAATGCTCTATGTGAATGTTTTTGCTGCTTTGACCAAGTAGAGTTCTGTTAATATTTTTCATTTTGATAGCTTTTAGATCTAAAATAGACTTACTTTCTAAATTATTTGCTTTATTCTTACATGTGTATTTAAGCAGTCAAATCTTCGTAGATTTTATGATAATTAATATTTTAAATTGTCATCTGTCCCTTTTACTTTTTAAAATATAATTTTAAATATAATACCTTTTTTCCATTTTATATCCCCCTACTAGCTTTTAGAATACCTGAATATTTTATTAAATCATCCTGTTCTTTTGACCCTCTCCTTCTGGCAAATTTTTATCATATCTTTCCTCCTATAAGTAGTACTATAGCTTTTTCACCCATCTTAATATTGCTTTAAAATTAAAACATTGAATTACTTCTCTTTGTAATATGTCTACAATCTATCATATTGTTTATTCTGCTTGGGCATATGTGAGTCTGTCCCAATTCCAGTTCTCCGTTTCTTTTTGGTGTTTGTTATCTAATGCTTTCACAGCTTCTTTTGAAATTTAATTAAAAATCTTATTAGTAAGATTTCTCATATGTAATAAGTAAATATAAAAATATATGTGTTCAGTAGTGTATCTATGTTCCCTTTATAGTAACTAGTGCCAAAGTCTACATAATTGTGGAAATCATAATCCAGAAATTGTTTTTGATTTTCACTCACTCAGTCTTTCTTGCTGATAATGTACCAAGTCTTACCAAATGTTCTCTATTGCATCACTAATCCTTTGCACCAGCATTCTCTCTACATGAACTCATAGATGATTGACTACATCAGTACACTTCTAAATAATGTCCACCTTTTCAGGTTTCTTCCCACTCACTGTCACTTTCCTAAAACACTACATATTTAGACCATGATCAGCTCAGTACCTTACATTGTAGTTTATAACTCTGCTTTTTCATGTGTATTTACTTTATCCTGCAATTTCTCTATTTACACCTCCACCCTCTCTCTTTCATATAACTAATTTCCTCTTGGTTCTTGAAATATGGTGCATCATTATCATGAGCTTGGGTCATAATTCTGAAAGACAATTCCCAAAACCATAATCCTGAATAATTAAAATTTCTAAGGCTAAAAATGCTGAAATTCACAATCCTGAAAGATCAAAATTACAAAATGTTAAATCTTGAAAATAATTAAAAAATTATTAAAATATATTTATGTACATTTTTACAAGGAAATTTATTTGAGAAACATATAAAAACATAGCAGTTCCTCTAAAGACCCCATTAAAATGCATATCAGGAGCTATTTCATCTTAAATACAGATAACACAAATAAGACATCTCATTATTGATCAGGTTTCAGTGTCTTTATGTATATGCCCAGTGCTTCTACACAAAGTCAGTATTGTGATAATGTAATTTAATAGTCAAATTTGCAAAAAGTGCATAAAGTGAATTATAATTTTTTGAAGTCTTTACACAGTTGTTACCTAAAGAATTATGTTGCAAAAATGAAATACATGGCATAACAATTGTAAAAAATATTGATGACAATTTAAAATAACAGAGAAAAAACTATAAAGAAAGTTTAATATGTGAAAAAGTGCATTACAGGAATAGAATATGGTAGTTGTTTGTAAGTAGTACATAAAACGTTGATGGGGGGCAGCAGAAGCAGGGGCAGAGGATTTATTTCAGTTTTGTGATTTCAACATTTCAGATTTTTTTCTATTTCAGGATAATGATTTCTGTTATTTTAGACCTTGGAGAGTTTGATCATTCAGAGTTATAGCATTCAGTATTGTATCATTCAGGATTATGACTGTTACATTACTGATGTCTAATTTCCATGCATTTCATCTGTATTCCTACAGACACATTTCCTTATCAACATTTATCCTTTATTAATATTTTTGGATCACTATCTTTTGGTAATGGAGATAGATCCTTCAGAATGTATTGCAGTATTGTGTATGGTATTGTAGTACTGCATGAATAAATGGATAAATGAACCTGTTCTTAAGTATCTTCTGCATTTTCATTCACTTTTATTCAAGACTTAGAATCACTGAATTACATGTAAATACTGATGAGGGTATCAAATTTAAGCAATTGAAGCCTTAATTGTTTAATCTTAGAACATTATCAAGATTGGTATTGTTGAACCTATATTCAGATGATTAAGCAGATACATACATAGAGTGAAAAGTTTGACCCATAATCTATATGAGCTCATGGAAAGAGATAAGAACAGAACCAAGGAACATTTTGGCTCTAATATTAGGTGCTTCTGCTGCATAGCCCTATTTTTATTACTACTGCTTGGAAATGTTAACTTTTATTTGTCCCTCCTCTCCCCCAAGAAATGCAAAGTTTTTTAAAGGCTTAGGTAATGGTGCTAAGCCATTTCTGGGCTATAACTGATCAACTAAAATATCAACTACATTGGTAACTGTGATATATGAAGTTATCATGTTGAAAAATCAATAACAGTATGATTTAAAATAAAATATACAGTATTTAATGTAAATATAAGCAACATAATGATTAAGAAATTTTATGTTGATGTAACTTGATGCTACAAAATGTCATACTAATTTTTCAAATTATAACTGTTTTCTTTCTTTCTTTCTTTCTTTCTTTCTTTCTTTCTTTCTTTCTTTCTTTCTTTCTTTCTTTCTTTCTTTCTTTCTTTCTTTCTTTCTTTCTTTCTTTCTTTCTTTCTTTCTCTCTCTCTCTCTCTCTCTCTCTCTCTTTC
Source organism: Uropsilus gracilis (assembly GCA_004024945.1). Classification (NCBI taxonomy): domain Eukaryota; kingdom Metazoa; phylum Chordata; class Mammalia; order Eulipotyphla; family Talpidae; genus Uropsilus; species Uropsilus gracilis. Next base: position 81 of record PVHY01025173.1, on the reverse strand, counting down.
TTTCTTTCTTTCTTTCTTTCTTTCTTTCTTTCTTTCTTTCTTTCTTTCTTTCTTTCTTTCTTTCTTTCTTTCTTTCTTTCT
>PVHY01025172.1:0-18719 GCA_004024945.1 Uropsilus gracilis | reverse complement strand
GAGTGCCCCTGAGCCACCCGGGGCCCCCCAGCCCGACACACAGGCTGGGGTGGGAGGTGGGGGGGGGGATTGGCAGAGGATTGTGGGTGGTAGGGGTCATTCCCTCTGGTCTTCTCCAAATCCAGTCAACCCTCACCAGAAGCAACTAAATCAGTGATTCAATGGCAGTTGCACCCGAATACAGAGGTGAAAAACAAGGGAGTATTCCGGAACAACGAACATGTCAGATCCATGGGACACAGGACTATAAGACTGATTATAGAGACAAACTACCTCAGAAATACAACCACTGTGATTTACAACGTTGGCAATGGAATTTCCTGTTCAGAAATGCCTTCAACATGATCCCCTCCCACTTTAGGGGGTGAGGAAAGCCACAGAGACGAGGAGTGGCTCCACAACGAACCAAACCAAAAAATGGGTGCACAAACTTTGACCGAGAAAAATGCTCCTAATGCCAGTAACCAGAACTACAAAACAAAGAAGGAGCAAAATATGACAGAAGATGGGCTGGAGCAGCTGACCAGAAAGAAGGAGGAGGCACTGAAAGAACACAATCGTGTGTGAACTGGTGGCCAGCAGCAAAAAGACACTTGGAAAACTAAGCACAAGCCACTGTGTCCCAGGAAACCTTGTCCACACCCAACAAAAGGACATGGCTATAGGAAAGAAGAGGAAGAACCCAAGGGACTAAAAATTAAACACTAAATGGTAGTGAAAGAAGAGATGGAGAGACCAGGGAGGTGGGATGCGGGAGGGGGAAGGAACACCCAAAAGGCAAATGTAAACAAAACTTATTCAATAAAAATGTATATATTTTTTTAAAAAAAGCTAATATAGAGTGGAATATTATTTTTCATTCCTTAGAATTTAAGAATTTTCTGAGACCTTAGGAGAGTCAGGAAAACACAGGGGTCAATTATTCTGTAAAGGAGTAACTGAATTTCATCACTATCTTTCCTGTTCTCTGACTTTGACCTTGCCCTGAGACTTCAAATTTTATTTTTATTTTTATTTATTTATTTATTTAATTAATTTTTTTTTTTTTTTTTTGAGACTAGGTCTCGCTATTTTTGCCCGTGGAACTCCAGGCTCTCGTTGCCCGGGGTACCACAGACTCAAGCAATCCCCAGCCTCAGCTTTCCATGTAGCTGGGATTACAGGCACGCACCACCACGCACAGCTATTTTTTGGAACGAGGTCTCGCTACGGGCCCCAGGCGGGACTCAAACCGCGATCCCGAGCCCCGGCTGCTTCATAGGCTGAAGTTTACAAGCACGAGCCACCGTGCCCAGCCTCAAGTTTTAGTTTTAGACTTCAAGTTTCCTGCTCCCTCAAGTAAGAGGGAGCAGGAAATGGCTGCCATCACTTCAGCCAACAGCCACCCCTCCTTCCATACAAATGCAAAACTTGCTCAGGAAGACCCTGCTCTTGCTTGAGTCATGATTGGTTGAAGTCCAATATCCCTTTGCTATTATTGGTCTAGGCATGATCGTGTGACCACACCCTGGCTGATAAGACGTAAACAGGTATTTGCCCTGTGCTTTTTTGGATGAACTTTTATTTTAGTCTAAATATGAAAATCACATGGAAGCAAGTTCTCTTGTCTCCTTATTTTAACGTGTAAGTTATATTTTAAGAGGATATTGGCGTCTTTTTATTTATTTATTTTTTTGAGACTAGGTCTCGCTATGTTGCCGCCCGCGGACTCAAGCAATCCCCAGCCTCAGCCTCTGAGGTAGCTGGGATTACAGGAACCTGCCACGGCGCCTGGCTGGTTTTTCAAGACCAGGTCTCACTATGTTGCCCAGGGTAGTCTTGAACCCGGGAACTCAAGCGATCCGAAGCCTCTTGCCTCCCAGCACTCGGACAACAGACTCGTGCCCAGTGGTGTCCTGTCTTAAGGCCCCAGGGCTTGAGCTTAAAGACAAGCACTGAGTCCTGAGGATGCTGAGCTGTAAGATGGGAGGCCCTGGGTTCTCCATGATGTTACTAACCTGCCAGACCTACTAAGGGGCCCTTCTACCCTGAACTTCTCAAGAAGATTATGGTGGACCCCTTTAGGATTTTGATTTGCATTGAGAAATGGATTTCTGATCATTTGAAGCCAAATTCTTTATTTAAAGAACAAAAGGGAGAAGACTGAAGGAAGAATAAAAAGGCCAGAGTGATGCATGTCAGCCTTTACAGTAGTGTTGTATCAGGTCTAAGTTGCTGCCAGCACCTCCAAAGTGAGAGATCTAAGACGGGACTAGAGGACTCCTTCAGGACCAAGGCACATCCTCCCATGTTGACAGACAGAACTGATCAATGCCTGTCTGCTCACAACAAATCCTCTCAAAAGCCCTGGAGCTTGTCATCCAAGTGACAGACTGTGGGTTACTTACGGCACCCAAACCATGAGTGATGCACAAGATAGTAAATATCTGAGTAGTCATCACAGGAAAAGTTTTTGTGCTGTTTTTTTTTTCAACTTTCTGACCATAATTTAGAATTTAGTGTGATTTGGATTACCTAAAAGTCACAATATTTGGGGGCTCAGAATTTCAAGCAATGCAATCAGAGTGGATAATTGCACCAATTTTCTGCTTCCATCAGACTTATGTCTCCTCTCTTGTGGGGTCACAAGGGTCAGTTGCTCCTCACATTTACTTGTTCATAGTGGTTTTCTGTCAGTTACCCCAGAAGCTAATCTTTACTGGGTTTATTGCCCAATTTACACTTGGCATAGATCTGTGCAGAAATGCTCCTGCTTGCTTCTCATATGAATAAAAAGTCAGTGCTTTGGACCACTATGAATCTTGAACTAATTTCTCTATATGATATATATTTGTCTAGCAATTGGTGTAAAGTGAAAAACAACTCTTCTTATAATTACAATCTGGAAAAAAATTTAGAGTACTGAGTTTTTTCCTATTAAAAAGTAATACAAGACAAAACAAGTTTCTTTCATGAGTTAATAATTACTGAAATTGATGGGTACATGGCAGGGGTGGGGCAACTATCATAATTTTTTCTATTTTTGTATATGTTTTAACTTTTCCAGAACAAAAAGTTCAGCAAAAAGCACAACATGTTCATTGTATAAAATTGGTAAAACAAACTAAATACAAAAATAAGAATACTAATCACTATCTTGTGATAAGCACTGTTTGTATTTTGTAGGATATATTTAGTAATTTGATTATGTATTTGGTAGAATGGTAGATTAGTGTGTATGTATAACTTGATAATCTGTTTTCATTTAATAATACGTTAGAGACATCTTACCATGTCAAAACAATTCCTTGTTTATGTGCTGCCAAAGCAAACACAAAAACAATTCCTTGTTAATCATTTTTTCCATTGCGTTTCTTACCATAGATCTTCTATTTTACCAACATTTTCCCATATTATAAATAATCCTATAATAAATATTTTGTAGCTAATTATCTTCCATCTTTATTTTATTTATTATTGTCCTGGGATAAACTCCTGGAAGTAGAATTTAGGGTATAAATAATTCTAAGGCTTTTGATAATATTGCCAGATTGCCATCCAGAAGGTTGCATCAGTCACACTCCTAAGAGCCATAAGATAATAGAAGATAAATACCACCAAGGAGTTTAAAGTCAACTGCCACCCAAACTTGACTGTCTGCTGTCAAGGATAGGTATTACTTTTATGCCTCTTATTTTCATTAGGAAAATAGAAAGAATGTCATTCTAGACTTTTAATTTCAGCTTAGACCTTATCTGATCCAAGTCCTTCATTTACAGATGAGATGAGAAAGTTCAGCCCTAAGCTAGCACTGCTAGTCAAAAACTTTCTTGAATTTCTGCTACTGAAGAGCTGTTGTGATACCACAGTCCTAACAATAATAAAAGCTAATATCTATGCATATTTCCTGTTTTCCATAAATTAATCATTTGATTCCCCAAACTGAAGTTCTGGCACCACTATATCCCCATTTTACATTTAAGTTAAAAGGGCACTGAGAAATGAAATAGCTAGGAGCAAGAGCACACAACAAATACTTTGACAATCCCAGGTTCAAATCCAGAGAAATCATGTCCAGAATCTAGATTATTAGCACATTCCTTATTTTAATGGTGGAAGAGAAATTTAATCTGTAAATTCCTTTCTGGTCAGACTGGTCCCCACCCGGTTTTCCAGGAGAATCTACGTGACTGGAAGCTTGTCCCTGCTACTCTGTGCCACCTCCCACCCCCCAAGGCTCACCTCCCCCCTAATGGAAGGATTTTTATCTAACTTCAGTGTTTTTAAACTTGTTCTCTGATTGATGATTGAAATGACTATCTGGAAGCAAATGATCTTTGGGTCAAGCTTGAAGGGACAATTTCCTCTTTAATCTGGTCAGATTTGTACAAACACATAGCTCTTCAGTAGCACTGAAAATAGACACCCACCAATTGTATATTGTGAATACTTATTAATTGACAGCTCTTCCTGGGGTGTTCCTGTCAGAAGACTCCTGGCTGTACCCGAACTATTATTTGCTTAAAACAATGAAAATGCTCACAATAATGATGAGGAAAAAGTTGTTGGGCCTGGAAATAATGTAATCATGCAAATAATCCTCAAGTCTCTTTGGAACAAACCAAGGGAGAATTTTGAACTCTTTCCTCCTTGAGTCTTCGAAGAAGACAGAACACAATTGCATTGCCTGGGCAGGGACAATGCCCCACAGGAAGAAAAAGCAGACACCCTTGTCTGCTTATAACAAAAGTCCCTTCATTTCAGCTTTTTCCCAGCCCCAACCTACACTTAGAATTCTGAAAGAGAATGTAGTCATTAAAAAAAACAAGACAGCTACCAGGAGATTACAATCTCATAATAATATAATTTTTTTTGCCAGAAAGGAGTACCCCACCTTATGAATCACCAACCAGTATTCTTTGTTTGGCTTTTTCTCAGCTTGTATCAATTGCCAGAGTTTTTTTCTGCTTGAGGGGGAAAAAAAACAACTTATTTTGAGTTAATCCCCCCATCTCTGGTGCCAAGCCAGCCAGCACCACAAACCATTCGAGGTAGAGTGTGTCTTGAACATCTGCAGCAAAAAAAGGAGGGGTGGTGCCTAGGTTCTGTGACATTTCTGGGAAGAGAAAACCTGTGCACCCTTGACTTTCTTCTCAGTCATACAAACTCACCTGCCACACAATAGCCACTAAATTGCCCACTTCTGGTTGAAGCTCAAAAGGCAATTTAAGAAATGATGTTAACAAAGCCAGATACATTGGTCCAGCCCTGACAGAAAACAGTCTGATGGTCTCTCAAAATATGAAAAAATAAATCTAGTATGACCCAGCAATTCCCCTCCTAGGTATCTACCTGAAGAATGCAAAAACATTCATTTGAAGGAATATGTGCACTCCTGTGTTCACTGCAGCACTATTTACAATAGCCAAGTTATGGAAACATCATATGTGCCCAAGGATAGAGGAGTAGATTAAGATGCTCTGGAACACACACACACACACACACACACAATGAAATACAAGTAAGAGATGAAATCTTGCCTTTTGTGACAACACACAAAGAACTAAAGAGAATTATGCTCAGTGAAACAAGACAAAAGAAGAAAGACAGATACCAAATGGTTCCACTCTTGTGGAACATAAAGAAACAAAACAGGAGCTGACAGACCTAAACAGAAACAAACTCTAGAAACCCAACTACAGAATCCAGGCTGTAAAAAGATGGAAAGCAAAGTAGGGAGGAGATGTATTCATCTGTACTGAATTATTGGTGCCTTGATGGTGGGTGTGGTGTGATAATATACAATCTGAAGAAGTGTGGATTTATACCTCTCTGAATTATATACAGTGTTATAAACCAATGTCAGTCACCTTAACAACAACAAGATACAATTTAGAAAAGAAAAAGAGAAAGCAACTTAGCAAACTTCATCTCAGAGCCCTGACAACACAAGTGGCATGACCGTCATGTTGCCAGGAAGCTTCTCGACCACTATGATCAGAAGTGGCACGATAAAGAAAGCCCATTTGGGCACAGCCTTTTGGAAATATTTCCCACATAAAGAGAATAGTGCTGAAAAAAGAAAAGTTGAAGCCCAACAGCTCAGTTATGCTATCAGGGAATGTGTCAGAGCCCAGCTGATCAAGACCAGAATAAAAATCACAACCTTTGTTCCTCATGATGATTGTTTGAATTTTATTGTGGAAAATGAAGTTCTAGTTGCTGGAGTTGGTTGTTGTGTCTCTCTTTAGTCTTTTTTAAAGGAAAGAAGGGCCAGGCACGATGGCTTGTGCCTGTAAGCTTCAGCCTATGAAGCGGCTGTGCTAGGGATCATGGTTTGAATCCCGCTCGGGGCAACACAGGGAGAACTAGTTAAAAAAAAAATTGCTGGGCGTGGTGGCACGCGCCTGTAATACCAGCTACCTGGGAAGCTGAGGCTGGGGATTGCTTGAGTCTGTGGTACCCCGGGCAACGTGAGCCTGCGGTTCCATAGGCAAAAATAGCAAGACCTAGTCTCAAAAAAAACAAAAAAACAATAAAGACCAGAATTTTAAGTTTTCATGGTAAAAACATAGTTGTCATTAATTTCCACAAGCCATAAAAAATTAAAAAGCAGGATTGAGAATATCCTGCACAAACCAACAACATTGTCTTTCCCTGATTCTGTATCCTGATGAAGTATTCTGGAAGATCTAAATGAAACAATCAATGAAATAATTTCTGTCGATGTGCTCAGCAGTCAACATCCCAAGTTACAGGGAATCATGGTGACTGATTAGTCTGTTTGATAGTGGGTGAGTCAGCTGAATTAGAGTAGCACCATTTTCCTGGTGGGCATAGTCTGGCAGGAGAGAATAATAGGTAAGGGAGAGGGAGCACTGGGGGTTCAGCAATTGTGAATGCAGACATTGCTGTGGGGGCTTGAGCAGCCCCCAGGCTTTCAGTTTTTGCTGTCCCAGTCCTCAGGACTGGGTTGTTGATCTCCAAAAGGTGCAAGGAAGCTCTGATTAGCCAGTCTTGGAGGAGAGAAGTTTGCATATATTCTATCCAAGGAGTCTGGTCATCCACAAAGGCAAAAAAGTAGATGCTTAGTGTGCCCAAAAATCTTTAAATGGTGATGGTGATCATAGAAAAGGAGAAAGATAGAGATGGATTTCAACCAAAAGATTCCCAGACTCCAAAAATTACCCATATCTTTATGTGCAAATGCTGAGTCAAACAGGCTCAACCCAAAATGGGGTGACTGAGACCTAAAGCTTGCCACAATTTTAAGACACCTCCTAGCAGGGCACCACAGAAAATAGTTTGGCAGGTACCAGAATCCTAGGATAGAAAGAAAGACCTAAAACTCAGATGTACCATATAATTCACCAGGAGGTCAAAATAATGACTGCCATTATCTCTGCCAAAACGCTTAAGCTCCCAGAACCAAAGACAAGGAACAGCCTCCCAATCTGACTCCCACATATGAGTCTCTACCCCACATGTTGCTCCTTCCTCCTTCCCAGTGGCTTCCCCATCCAGGAAATCTGATTCATGGCCTACTGGGAGTTGTAGTCTAAGGTGGCTACAGTGACCATTCTTGGGACTCCTCCCTCTTTCACAGTGTGGCATTCTGTAACACCCTCTTAAATGTGTATTTGCTTCAAGCAGATCCTGAATAGCCTAGAGTTTGTGCCAACAGTTTCATACTTATTAGCAATAAACTTCAACTGCCAAAGTGTGACCTAACAGATATATTTGTTAATATGTAGATATAGAGAATTAAATACACACACATATGATATACTCTAGGTTTAATTGGATGTGTTAAGCATTTTCTTTCTCTTTTTTTAATTGAGGTAACATTGATTTAGAACATGTGCTGAGTTTTTTCCAAGTTAGTATTTGCAGGAAATTTCCTTTATTCTCATGTGCCCTAGTCTTGGAAGTAGTCTCTACAGGGGAAAAATAAAATCCTGATCTTCTCTTTCACAATAAAGGTGAACCAAGTTTTAAGTGTTTCCTGTTTTAAATTATGCATACACTCTCACACACATTCTTACATCTATAAAATGCTGAATAATTTATAAAGAACTTTCAAATATACTCTGTTCCAACCTTAGAATAACACTTTCAAACAACCGGAGCAGCTATTCTTGTCTTCATTTCAAAAATGTGAAACCTGACTCTTAAGAAACAGTCAGAGATTTAGTTGTTCACCCACCATTCCCCTGTGATTCCACGAATTTGGGCACCTCCTAGGCAGGTTTGTGCTCTTTTATCTAGCATTGTCTCTTATTTCACAAGGATGAGCTCAAATGCCACATCTCTGTGACACACCTTTCCACCCAATGGACCCATTCCCACCCCTAGGACACATAGTCTACCTTTATTGCACCAACCCTGGGGAGAAGATTGTGGCTCTTAGGGAGAAAAATGCCCAGCTTTGATTTGCAGTCCTCTTCTTGCCTGATGGGTGATCTTGGGCAAGTCCCAACCCACTCAGGCTCAGTGTTTTCCTGAATCAAATGCAGATACTGTTTCTACCATTTATTATCTACATGTATCAGACATTATTTCTCCCAAGCACTAGAAGAGGGTATTTTTCTGCTTGGTTCTATAGATTTCTCAGGCTTGCACAAGTTTTGACCTCAGGATCTCCAATCTAATGGATTTCTTTTTTGTTTTAATACTACCTCTATTTTACTTAAGTATAAACCTTATTTAACAGTAATAGATAAGGTCAAGCAGACACAAATATTAAAGAAAAACTAACTAGAAGAAATTTTGTCTTAAACATCACAGTCACCTACTTGCAATGGTATATAACCTAACTATCGCTGTGGAAACTACAACTCATGCACAGCTATGACTTGGGAAGAACAATTTGTGCATTTTTCAAGTATTCACTGAATACTACCTTATTTATAGATAAACATTAAATTTGAAAAAAAAAGAAAAAGAAAAACTTCATTGACAATCCCCAGTTATACTTCATTGGACGTACTTTTTTTTTTTTTTTTTTTTTTGAGACTAGGTCTTGCTATTTTTGCCCGTGGAACCGCAGGCTCTCGTTGCCCAGGGTACCACAGACTCAAGCAATCCCCAGCCTCAGCTTCCCAAGTAGCTGGGATTACAGGCACGCACCACCACACCCAGCTATTTTTTTTGGAACTAGGTCTCGCTACGGGCCCCAGGCGGGACTCAAACCGCGATCCCTAGCCCCGGCCACTTCATAGGCTGAAGCTTACAGGCACGAGCCACCGTGCCCGGCCTGGAAATACAACTTCTTTTGGAGGAAGTCATCTAAGAGAATAGGTAGTTCTGGCTCAAGAATTACATTATGAGCCCAGTTCCAAGTCTGTTGGGCACCAAGCCTCCCTTACTCTTCAGACATCCCCTGGGTTTTGGAACATTCTCTGAGTGACATGACTTGTCAGTCCTTATGCTTATTGTGTTCTTGCTGATTAGATCTGTCTGTAGGCCATCCTGCCACGCACTGGTAGGGGAGGAATGACTCAGGAGCAAACACTAGGCCCAGTCGACCACACATTCACATCACCAATTTCTCTCTTTAATAGATTATCCTGCCAGGCACGATGGCTCGTGCCTGTAAGCTTCAGCCTATGAAGCGGCCGGGGCTAGGGATCACGGTTCAAGTCCCGCCTGGGGCCCGTAGTGAGACCTAATTCCAAAAAAATAGCTGGGCGTGGTGGTGAGCACCTGTAACCCCAGCTACTTGGGAAGCTGAGGCTGGGGATTGCTTGAGTCTGTGATACCCGGGCAACAAGAGCCTGCGGTTCCACAAGCAAAAATAGGAAGACCTAGTCTCAAAAAAAAAAAAAATAGATTATCCTTTGCCTTTTAAAATAGAATGATTCTTTTGTGATTCTTGTTGTCCTGAGTTTTGAGAGTATTAAAAGTTAAGAATGTGAACAGATTTGTGAATCCTGGTTGGGTTGGTCTCCTACTTTCTCTGCCCTCTCACACATCCTCAATTGTTCTCCATCAGACCAGCGTTAATAAGGTGCAGTCTCAGAGTAGTCCTGGCAGTCTCAGAGTGGTCCTCAAAATTCATCACAGATATAGAACATTTGAGTCAATAAGTGATTTACTCAGAAAAATACTGACCCTTAATCTTTCTTTAAAAAATATTAAAAACAAATGGCCGGGCACGGTGGCTCGTGCTTGTAAGCTTCAGCATATGAAGTGGCCGGGGCTAGGGATCGCGGTTTGAGTCCCGCCTGGGGCCCGTAGCGAGACCTAGTTCCAAAACTAGCTGGGCGTGGTGCGGGCGCCTGTCATCCCAGCTACCTGGGAAGCTGAGGCTGGGGATTGCTTGAGTCTGTGGTACCCTGGGCAACGAGAGCCTGAAGTTCCACAAGGCAAAAATAGCGAGACCTAGTCTCAGAAAAAAAAAAAAAAATTAAAAACAAAAGCTATCTGAATGACATTAAAGATGTAATTTATTGTACTCAATGATTTATAAATCAGGCAACACCTTAGGTAGGGGGAAATCATTATTAAGGAGTTGTACAAAATAAGGCCGGGCATGGTGTCACATGCCTATAAGCGGCAGCCTAGGAAGCCACCACCATGGGGACCAGGGATCGTGGTTCAAGTCCCTCTGGGGACACATAACAAGCCCTAGTTCCAAAATAGCTGGGCGTGGTGGCACGCACCTGCAATCCCAGCTACCTGGGAAGCTGAAGCTGGGGATTGCTTGAGTCTGTGGTACTCCAGGCAACATGAGCCTGCGGTTCCATGGGCAAAAATAGTGAGACCTAGTCTAAAAAAAAAAAAAAAAGGAGTTGCACAAAATAAGACATTTTTGTGATCAGAAATAGAATAAGACAGGGTTTTTAATAATAGAAAAGCAAGATTATTTCAGCAAAGTCACTTTTTTTTGCCCAAGGGAAGACAGGTTAGTCTTAAACAGATTACCTCAATAGTGACCAAGAAATTCCAGATTGATTGTTTTAAAATTACACTGTAGGGACATGTGAGACTATGGTTAGGCTAGGTATTAAATTTTGCTAGGTTGGCATAAATGACTCCATTTGGGGCTTTTATTTCTTTTTTAACAGTAAACAAATACAAAACACAAATAACTTTAAACTATGAAAAACAACATGCACACCTTAAAACTTAAAGAATTATCATAAAATAAAAACTCATTTCAAGAAATAACTCAACATCACCCAGGAACCCCCCTCATATCCATTTCCAATCACCCTCTACCAGAGGTATCAATTAGTCTAAGCATTTTTCCTTTACTAATAGTCTAATACTTAAATAGCATCCCTAAATATTATAATTATATCTTGCCTATTATTGAATTTTACATAAATGGAGTCATATGTTGTGTATTCTTCTCTAGCTTCTTTCACCCAACATTATGTTATGGAACCACCTATGTTCTGTGGCCGTATACGTTTGTTAATTTTCATTGCTATATAATATTCCATTGGGTGAGTATTCATGACATATCTATATATTTACTATGTATAGATATGGACCTTCTTACAGTCTTGGGCTATGAGTAACAAGAGTTTTTGGAAAGTCCAACTATATTAAATCTGGGCCTGTTTTTTACTAATCCACAGTGTTTTCTATCTACTCCCAGAAATTATACTTTCTCTCCAACATCCATTATCCTACTCCTACTTAATCTGCTATTTATATTGAAAATTTCAAAACATTACAGTATACACTGGGAACCAACATCATTGAAGAAATAGGAGGTCAAACATTTTCCGGAGGCCTCCCTTCCTTTCTGCTTCAGATTTGACTTCTGATAATTATAACAACAAGAAAAATACCTAAAAGCTTGAAAAGAATTCCTATTCATTTCCTCCAGGACTTGTGGGAAAATAGGAGAGAAAGTAATGAGCTTGCTGATAATGCTGGCAAACCTGGGTCCAGGTTCTTATAAACATCATATGGGGTTGGGGAGTCCTCTTTTTACAGTAAGAGCAGAGAAAAGACCCTGGAAGCTCCCCCACTGTATGGAATGCTGCTTCTCATGCAGGGCTTAATCCACAGACAGTTTTCAAATGATCTGGGGGAAGGAGAGTAAGGACAGCTGCAAAGAGACTCATCCCAGTTGCACACCATGCAAGAAGCTGACTGGCTAAGTTATCAGCTTTCTTTATCAACCTGACTCAGAGAAAATGGATCTGGATGAGCTGAAGGAAGAGAATTCTCTCCTGTTTATACCAATATGGGCCTGAGTGAACTTCACCACAGAGGAGAGGGTGTATCTGAACTAATGGACTTTATTATGGGGGAGAAAATTTGGAGGATTTGAAGTTGTTGGCTAATGACTAGACTTGAGTAGAGTAAAACTTCCCTCTAGGACCTGACTCGGCCCCTAAATCTCTGTCCTCAACCCAGTTTCCTGGGTCATCTGACAGATTACCCATCTAACTTCTGTGGTTTATTTTGGATTTCCATCATTGGACTTAAATTATTCAATAATACACTGCTGGCAGGAACATAATCAGTACCGTCTTTTTGGAGAAATCTTTGGTAATAAAACTCAGAAGCCTAGAAAAATGTACTTTCCCACTGACCCAGAAATTCTGTGTCTAGGAAACCATCCTAAGGAAATAATCAGACAATAGACACAAGAATACTCACCACAATGTTGCTTGTAATATGGGGATTATAAATTAAATTTAAACCCCTAAATCTCTCTGCAGCTATATAGAAATGTTATCAAAGTCTGTTTAATAGCATGAAGTGATATTAACTAATAAAACAAAATGATATTGTTACAGATATGTCTCCAGGAAGGGAAGGAACCATTTTCTCCCCCAGTTACATGCAGTTGCTTTGAGTTATAGCTTTCAGTATGCCATGAACTGAACCTCCTGTGCAGCAGAACTGGGGAACTAAGGGCAGAACTGAGTTGCCAGACAGACCTATTAACACAAAGACAGGTGGGCCCATTTACCCACTGCATTTTGGCTCCAACTTGCACCCTAGTACTGCTGATAGGAGACATGGGAAGGAGATAAATAGAAGACACATAGAAGAGAAACATATAGAGATACTTGGTGGAGAAACTTAGAAAAGAAATATGTGGGGGTGCTGCTCTTGGTCCTTGAGAGAGACAATGGCAGCCATTATGTTGGCTTCATGTGGATTATGTAGCATATTTTGAATTGAATCTCTCCTTCTGCCCCAGCTCTCTGGGAACTTCCTAATCCCTTTCTTGTTGCTTCTTGCCAAAAAGTATCTTAGACTTGTAGCAAGTTTTCAGGCCTCAACAGCCTCACTTCAAGTCAAACCTCTATGACCTGGTATTTGCCACAAAGATATGGGTAGTTCTCAGAGTTTTAGGAATATCCTTTCTTCTTCTCTGTCAGTATACATCAATTATATTAAAAATCTATCACACTAGAAGTCTGCTTTCTTTGCCTTTGTGTATGCTAATGACCAGATTCCTTTTAGAGTGTGCTTCCTTTAACAGTTTAGGGTCCAGGGGTTCCCCCTTGGTTTTGCACTAATATCATCCCAAAGGGATAATAATAGTATCATCCCAATAGGAGGGAAAGACTCACAGGATATAAATCATGGCAGATGAATTTAAGGATTCATGTGAAATTATAGAATCAATTTAAGTACTTAAATCTTTATATTTTTAAACTATAATGCTTTGTTAAAGTAAATAACAAAAAAATGGAAAGATATTCCATGTTCATGATTTGGAAGAATTAACATCATTAAAATGATCATTTTACACAAAGCAGTTAGATTCAATGCAATTCTTTCAATATATCAGTGACTTTTTTCAAGGATATAGAATTTCCATTTACATGGAAACACAAAAGGCCTTAAGTTGCTAGAGAAACCCAAGAGAAAAAAATACAAGTATCACATTTCCTGGTTTCAAACTATATTGCACAACAGTAATCAAAACAGTATGGTACTGGAACAAAACAGAAACTCATACCAATGGAATAGAATAGAAAACCCAGAGATAAACTCACACAAGTATGAACAGTTAATCTTTGACAATGGAGCGAATTTCATGCAATGGAGAAATATTGCTTCTTTAATAAATGGTGCTGGGGAAAATAGATAACCACTTACCAAAAAAAAAATGAAATAAGATCTATATTCAGCTCTATATACAAAATTAATTCAAAAGTGAAAAAAAAAACTTTGGATATAAGAATTGAAACCATAAAGTAATAGGACATTCACCACAATAGGACATTCACCACAAAGATATATCAGGAAACTCAACTCCAAGGGCAAGGGAAACAACAGCAAAAGTAAACAAATGAAACTACATCATAAGCTGAAAAGCTTTGTACCTCAAAAGAAAATTGCACAAGAACAAAAAAGGCAACTCACAGAATGGGAAAAAATATTTGCATATCACAAGTGACAAGAAGTCAATCTCCAAAATTTACAAAGTTTCTATAGAATCCAACAGCAATCAAGAAAAAAAATTCGGGCCAGGCATGGTGGCTCGTGCCTGTAAGCTTCAGCCTATGAAGCAGCCAGGGCTAGGGATCTCGGTTCGAGTCCTGCCTGGGGCCTGTAGTGATACCTAGTTCCAAAAAAATAGCTGGGTGTGGTGGTGCACACCTGTAATCCCAGCTACCTGGGAAGCTGAGACTGGGGATTGCTTGAGTCTGCAGTATCCCCGGCAACATGAGCCTGTGGTTCCACAGGCGAAAATAGCGAGACCTAGTCTCAAAAAAGAAAAAGAAAAAAAAAGAAGAAAGAAAGAAAGAAAAAAATCCAATTAATAAATGGGCAAAGGACTTATATAGATATTTATCTAAAAAAGACATTCTTTGACATATAGACCAATGAAAAGTTATTATTACAGTGATAAATGTCTTATTATAAGGGAAACAAATCAAAATCACATTAAGATACCACCTAATTTCTGTGACAATGGTCCATATAGAAAAAAAATGGAATCAACAAATGTTGATGAGGTTGTACTGAAAAAGAACTGTCATCCATTGCTAATGAGAATACAGGTTAATGCAGTCTCTGTGGAAAACAACACGGATATTTCTTAAAAAAGTAAAAATAGAAATTTCATAGGATTTGGCAATATTTTATTAGATATCTATCAAAATAATATGAAAACTAATACAAAAAGATTTATCTATGCTGACTCAACACTGCTCACAATTGTCAAGTTAGGGTACCAACCTAAGGTGTCTTTCAATAGATGAATGACTAGAATTTGTGGAAAACGTATAAAGTTAAGTATTACATAGCTGTGAAAAAGATAACTAGTGGTATTTAGAACAAAATGGATGCACTTTGAGGCAACTGTTTTAGTAAAATAAGTCAAAAAGTTAAAGACAGGGGCAGGGTGAGTCCTGTACCACCAAGGTCTCATGGTCTCAAGGTCTAGGGGCCTCAGACTGGGGAACTGGTCTCTGCTTCCACATGGACTAAGAAAGAGGCACCCCTGCCAGGGTCCCTCTCTGGTTTTCTGCCATTAAATCAGACCAGGCACTTCTGCTGCAGACATACAGGAGAGGAAAGGAACAAATCCAGATTCTGGATACACTCATCACCTGGGTAGGAGGACCCAAAGAGAGCATGGTCCAAACCATAAGAGAGACAAGATGGGGAGAGTAACTAGTGATGACCTGTCACAGAGCTCCATTTACAATGTCTTCAGGGATCAGAGAAACTAAACCCCCAGCCCAGAGATGTGTGTAACGTAAGCGGAGGCTTTCTCCCTTTCCAGTGGGGAGGAGAGCCTCAGAAATGTGGCTGTGACCCCATGACAGAACTGTAAACATTGAAAGAGGAGATGAACTGGACCAACCACTGGTGAACTTTGTCCCTGTCAGGGAAATCCACTGCCAGTGACTGGAAATTGGGATCCCAACGCCAGATGCCCGAATATAAGGCTCAGAAGCAACATCATGTGACAGACATCAGAATGGAGGAGACAGCCAACATGAATGAGGAGTCATGGAACCCAGTGAACACTCAGGTCTGGAGAAAAGGAGATAGTCTCCTCCACTATAGGAAGCTCCAAAATCAAGGACCCTGTACAATCATGCCACATACCTACCCTGCAAAAGGTTCCTGACATGCTTGACCTGGCTACCTGTCTCAAAGTTACTCCTGGATATCTGAACAGTCTCATCTGCTGCATTCCAGAAGTGCAGGTTCTCACCCAGGAAAAGGACATTACTCCAAAAAAGAAAAAGATAAGACCAGTTGACCAATGACTGGCAGTGAGAGAGGACTTGGGGTAAACAGAGTGGGGAATGAGGAAGGGGAGATGGTACAGAGGTGCATTGATGGGAGGGTCATATGTAAGGGGAACAATGAACAACAATGATACAAATATGTCTGATGCTGTATGAAAATCAGAAAAAACGTTTTTAATTAACAAAAAAGACAAATTGGTTTCACTCATTTGTGAAATATAAATAACAAAAAAAGAAAAAGAAAAACAGTCAAGATAGACTAGGAATCAATCTTGAACTCACTGAGAAAATGTAATGGTTAATAAAGGCAACAAAGGGGAGGGAGGAGGGAGACAACATGAGTATTGGCACAAGTGGTTTGGTGAAAGATGAATGGAACATGTGGTCATGTGGGAAACCAAAATGTAACCCAAAAATTAAAATTAAAGTTAATTTTTTCATTTCAAAAGTAGTATATACTTTTTTTTCAGGTATGTACTTGATTTTTTTCAAAATTCAAAGTGAAAACACCTTCTTCACATCTTAATTCTCCTTGGAAGCAACCGCTGTCAAAGTTTGGTCTGTTTCTTTCTAGACCTATTCACATTTCTAAGTGCTTAAACTTTACAGAATAAATATTTCTTAATCCTTGCAATAGCCCCTGGGGCATAGTATTTTTATTTTCCCAATTTTCACAAGAACATAAGAAAGGCTCGAAATAGTTAAATCTGGTATACCACTGTTATTTCATGGGGAAATAAATGGATGTATAAAGAGTTGTATTCTTGACTATTCCTCACCACTTTGTAATGTCAGTTCTTGGGCCTTTGGAAAATTAAAATTCAAAATGATAACCTTCAACCATCTCATATACCAGAGTTCCCTCTGCTCCATTTAGAGAAGTAACCCTCTAGTCACTTCTCATGTCCAATGACAGGTACCCACCAGCTACAGGGACTTCCTTCATTTCATGAAATATAAGCCTAGAAAACTGCCATGTGAATTCCCTGGCCCCGGTTTCTTTTGTGAGTCCAGATCTTATTGTTATGTCCTGGCAAAACCAGTAGGGTGTTTACTCAGAGAACCGGAGGCAGCATTTTAAGATGGGAAATCATAAAGAAAGAAGAAGGAGCTAAATTAAAAGTTGGAGCAAAGACAAGGTTTGAAAGCCAGTTTTCTTTCAAATTCAAAATAAAACAGTATCATGAGCAAGAGAGTGAAGAAATAAACCCTTTCAGACACTCCCAGTGTATTAAGTAAGCATGCTGATGTTGGACTGCATCTAACATCTAGCCCTACATGGAGTTGGGCTAATTACTCTGGAATGATGCAGGGATCCACTCATTCTTCCACATAAGAGCATTCCAAATATTTGCACCTCCTATCTTGACTCCTTCATCTTCTCAACACTTATGCAAGGATCTTATGTCCTTTGCCATTCAGTTAATATTTCTGGGTGCATGGTGCACTTACTATTTTCCTTTTAATTTGATTTTAATTAGCCATGTTGACTGATCACAGAAAGTTGTCTAGCCCACACTTTGTACGTTGAAGGTAAGATAAAGGGGCCTTAACCTGCATTGGTTGGGCATTTGTAGTATTCTTTATATCTTTGTTCTTTATCTTATATCTCATTTAACAGGCCTTAAGTCTCCTTTGAGAAACTCAATTTCTTCTATTCATGCAGAAATTATGGCATCTTGGTAAATTTCCATCTTCACTGAGGTGACAAGGAATATACTCCACATTCAAAGACTAGATGCTTTCCATTTATAAGAAAAACAGACTCTTCAATGAAAGAGCTGGTTGACCTTTAGACCTTGCTCTTTCCTTGGGATTCCTCCTGCTTCAGTGATACTAATATCATGTGTTAAAAAGGGCAAGAAGCCTCCAGCCAGTGCACCAAAGGAAAATAAGCGGTGCTTTTAAAATATGGCTTTATTAACAAAGGAAATGAAAAGTCACTAACGCCACAAGTGGGGCCAATTATCTTACCTCAATAATAATTTAGTCCAAAGTTCAAAACACATGTCCAAGATAGCAACTTTTTTTCCCTCCAAACCTTCGCCCTTTCAAAGGCCTTTCACAATTCAGTCTTTGCATCACTTTTCTTTTGCTTCTTCTCTTTCCAGCATTCTGAGCGCCTCATCTTCTCCAAGGTTCTTCAAACTTTTCCAGCAGGTATTGATGGAAAATCAGCTTTTCAAATCCCTGGATTTCTCCAGGTACCAGCTTCAAACAAGACAAGATTTTTTCCTTTTCCACGCTGCCTCTTACTCTGGCCTCACACACCTTTCTTCTCTCAGTCTGCCTTTTCACAGCGTCTAGCCACAAATGCTGTTCACCTGGACAGTTGCCCAGCTGAGCTCCTTCAACCAGTCATACCATAGCTCCTAGCCCAGTTCCAGGGCATTGGACCACGTGGACCCTGTGGCCACTCTTCATCCACCAACCCCTTCCCATTTGTTTTGTTTTCTTCTCATGCTCTTTTTGTGCTTCCCATTTCTTCTCCATGGTCTTTCTCTCAGACCCTGCCCACCAAGGTAGTATGCGTATTTCCATTTTTCC
>PVHY01025171.1:0-18724 GCA_004024945.1 Uropsilus gracilis | reverse complement strand
TTCTTCTTCTTCTTCTTCTTCTTCTTCTTCTTCTTCTTCTTCTTCTTCTTCTTCTTCTTCTTCTTCTTCTTTTTGCATCTCTGTTCCTCAAGGCTTTTCTTCCTGGAAACTCATCTGATTACTGATTAATGGTCCTGAAGTGCTATCCAGCCCCTCCCAAAGCCAGAGCCCATGCCAGCTCCTTCTGTCTGCTGGATGAAGTGCAGTTCCTCTGCCTGGACTCATCAGGTCCCACCATACCTGCCCAGCCCTCTCAGATGTACCCTGACTCCCACCAGAAAACTCGGATCCTGCTTATGGAACCCCTCAGAGTCAGGGAGTCCTGCCTGCTCATTCGATCCCCATGCTGACCATCGCAGTGACAATCACCTCCTCTCTTCTCTCCAGGTGTTAACCATTCCAATGGGTCTCCCTGAAGCACTACAGTGTGCTCAACCACCAGCCACCGAATGATCTTCCTACTTTAAACATCGTTCGTGCTTCTATTTACACATTTTGTAGCAAAAACATATGAGAACCATTTTCACTGTGTCAGGCAAGGTTCTCAATCTCATCATTACCGACCTTTGACCCACATAACCCTCTATTGTAGGGAGCTTTCCTGTGCACTATAGGATGTTAAGTCTACCCCTGGCCTTTGCCTGCTAGATGCCAGGAACATTCTTCAGCTGTGGCAACATCGCTAGTTGTTACTAAAATGACCTGGAGGAAAACTGCCTTTGGTGAACCACCAGGATGTAAGGGAAGACTGGTGCTGCCAGCTGTGCCCTGAACAACTGTGTTCCTGGAGCTGCAGATAACAACTGCCAGCTGGCATGAACCCCAAAGTGATAATAGAGCACACTAGACTCTCGGACAGTGGGCAAGAGCTCTGGTTCAGTATCTGAAAGGAGACTGAACTTATTTAGGGATGTGCCCATATCTGCTGCTAGTGCTGCTGTTGCTTAGAAAGTGTTTACTCCCTGAGGAGACATCAGGAAGGAGCTGGGAAAAACACTAAGGATGTCAAGAGACAGGCACCTATTTACCAGTGTCTACGAGGGAGCTAATCATGAAAGGGAAACAAAAGGAAATGTGGATGAGAGCACATGTGCTATAAAGATGCTAGCTAGGGTCATCTGACAATGCTTTAGGTGTCCAGGGAATAAGCAGAGTTCCGTCTCTTCCAAAAGCAATTCAACAGTAGGATATAGTTAGCCAACACTGTCTGAACAGTTTCACTGATTCGCCTAAGTTTTAAAAGCACTTTTCATAATGATCGAGTGTCTTGAGTGATCTAGGCTCTCCCTGGGAGGCTGGGGGGATTCTGTGGGACTAGGATCATTTGGGCACCATGGTGAGTTCTTGGATTCAAAATCAAGAATTTTCAAACCCTTGGGTCTGAAAAGGTCTCTCTATGCCACAGAGTTTCCAGTTCGAATGAACTTTGAGGCTACGCTTTGTGGGGGAAGCTCTGCTTGCTGATTTGTCTCTGCGGTTAGATGGCCCTCTTTTGCCTAGTTGCCTCTTGGAAAAGGCACTCTTTTCCAGGCCTTTGCCTCTAGAGACCTGGGCCAGCCATCCTTCCAGGCTCTCCAGCTGGCCAGCTCAGGATCACTTCTCAGCGCCTCTCAGGGCTCTGACTTCCATCTGGGGTTCTCATTTTCACCTTTCCCTTTCACCATTCCCTTGGGGAGCATCTCTGACTCACCTCTCAGAAGCTGGGCTGCAGAGGGTGGGCTAAAGAAGCAGTCAGCAGGGATGCCATAATTGGTTTTCAGTACTTCCAGGAGCTCTGCCGTGTACCTGGAGAGACACCAGACAATGCTCAGAATGTGGGGACCGAGGGAAGGGGAGGTTACTCAAGCACTCCTGGGTTTGGGGGCTTGTCCATTTCCCTTCAGGACTTTGTTAATCTCAGGGATTAGAGAACTGAAGGAGATTAGTGTATAAGGCAGACCACCCCCTAAGCCATGGGTAGGTGTGACTGTGATGCCCATTGTACAGTCTCTTCATTTCCATTAGGCAGCAGGGGCTAGAGACAGAGTGGGATCTCAGAAAAAGAGTGGACCCTTAGGATCAGGGGCCAACTGGTCCAGGCTCTGTGAATGCCTTCACAATCTTCATCTGGGATCTTTCTCTCCTCAAGTTGGGGCGGGGTGGGTAGGGCTGGGGGTGTAAGGTTTGTCCCCTCAAGCTCTGAGTGGTTATGTACTGGCCTAAGCCCAAACTGTCCTAGAGAACCTGGGGGACAGCCAGACTGCTAGCAGTCTTGTCTCACGCTGGGTGACAGAAGCCAAAAGGCCCTGAAAGGGAGGGAGGGGCAGGCCAGAGAGACCGGGTCCACTGCCATTTAGTACATTTAGTAACTGGCTCTTGGCTCAGGGCCGGCTCACTCACCTGGGGTCAAGCTTTATCGGAGTCCTGTCTGGCTCCATTGTCTTCTTTCTCTCAGACTCCCGGGCAGGTACTGGGGGATAAAGGAAGGGCTGGCAGTGGGTGAGTGGGGGTGCTGCTGCTTGCTGGCCTTTCCCAGGGGATCCAGCTGGGGATAGGCTGTGTCTTCCTCGATCTCTATCTCTTCCTCCTTAGGCTGGCCTCCTGTACCTCAGACCTCAGAGAACCTGTCTCAGAGTTCACCCCAGAGGAATTTGATCTTGTCAACTGGCAGATTTCCCTGGTTCCTGACTCCTCCCCATCTCTAGGTGTAGTCCCTCCTACTTCCTACCCACAAATATCTTTGCCACCCCTTGCCCAGTCCACCCCCCAAAACTCCCCAGGAACTTTGTAGGCTATAGTAGGGATAAAGTTCTTGATCTCCCCCCAACAGCCCCTTGCCAGCACCTTTTCTTCCCCAGAACTTGCTTGGAACACAGGCTCTGTCTCCCTTGCGGGTGGGCGAGCCCGGGCTGATGCCTTGGTTGTGTTGCTGGGGATGTGGAAGGCAGGAATCTGGAGAAACTGAGGACCACACGGGTTTCCCCAAACCTGAGCCATATCTGAATGATGACAGGCTCATCCTCCAAGCTGCCACTGAAGTTACAGCAAGTGGAGACTGTATCAAGAGGCAGAATTGCTGAGTGACATTTCTGAGCATTTTGAATTTGAAAAACTGTTCCAAATTATAGACTTATGAACTATTTTATTGACTAGTGACATCTCTTTCCAGATAGATTTTAACCTCTTTGAGGTTAAAATAGATTTTAAAATACATTTTAACCTGGGTTCCTGGCTGAGGGCCTGATATGTACTAAGCACTCGTTAGAATGAGGGGGATTTGATTTAGAATTAAAATCACAGCAAAGCAAAGTCTAGTTCTAATGTCCAGGAGCTGTGGGAAATGGAGTATAGTCCTTATCTCATTTAGACAATGCAATCTCTGTTACAAGGTAGGTATCTTAACCCCCATTTTACAGATAAAGAAACTGAGAGGCAGAGATGACATCACCAGGTTGAACAGAAAGCAGTGGTAGTACAGAGGCAGAAGGAACCCGGGGCTCCGTTGAGGTTTGCGTGAAGATCTGTATTATTAAGGACTTGTGTGAAGACAATCAAATCTGGAAAGGTCAGAGGAGGTGCTCCGCCTTGCTGGGGTGAGTAGACACAGTTAGGGCGAGCAGTTACTGATGCGGAGCCAAGAGGACTCCCACACCTGTTCCAAAACACCTCAAAATATCTCCAAAATGCCAGACAGAGTCCTCTCCCTCTTTCAGCCTCCTCCTCCAGCACAATCCTTGGGGCAATGTAGTGTAGTGATCCAGTCTCGGAGGCCCGGTTACTGCTGAAAGGACGGCAAGGAAAGCTAGGCCACTGACCTCCAAAGGGTCACTGGCCTCAGCCCTGACACCTCACACTGACTCAGCTTCCTCAAACCAAAGAAATGCTCCCTGGGTCATTCATCTCTAGACTCGTAAGAAATCTTGAGCTTGATCCACCAAATCCTGAACTTTAGACTTCCCTGGGGCAGATTACAGGATGCTGAGGCTCCTTCCCAAAACCTTTTCAGGACAGAGGAATGAGAGGATTGAACACAGGAAGGCAGCTGGGTCGACTCTTGGGGTTCCCGCAGGTGGCTAGCAGGGCCTGAGAGGTCCAGGGAAGACCAGATAAATTCGGGCCCCAAGACAGTGCTGGGAGGTACGGCAGGGTTGAGTGGGAAGGAGAGCGTTAGCTCTGTTGGAGAGCTTCTCTGTTCCACAAAAGTCCCCAAGTGACCCGGGAATTCTCTCTTCCCAGCAGTATGACCCTCGGACTGGGCCAGGCTGACTCACAGCCAGCCTCGTGTCAGCGAAGGCTCGAAGGCTGGTCAGGAGAGATGAGCTGGGCCAGCCAATTGGATCTTCTTTTGCCATAATATTGAACTGCTCACTATCTACGCTGACTATTTAAACCAAGAAGAATGGTTCTTTTTTGGCAGGGGGTGGTGGTGTTAATTTTCTCAATAAAATTGTACAATCATTTGCTTGCACACCCATCTTTTCAGTTTTGGTTTTCTGGGTATGTGAGTCATTTCTTGAAAAACTAAAATATAAAATAGCATGAGATTCATCAATGTTTCCCCAGGGACCCTCAACTGTTCAGTATTAAAAAAAAATTTGGCATTTTGGAGATAAAATTCACAATTTTAAAATGTGACCATTTTAAAGTGCATAATTCAGTGGTTTTATTTTATTTTATTTATTTATTTATTTATTTTTTGAGACTAGGACTCGCTATTTTTGCCCGTGGAACCGCAGGCTCTCGTTGCCCGGAGTACCACAGACTCAAGCAATCCCCAGCCTCAGCTTCCCAGGTAGCTGGGATGACAGGTGCGCGCCACCACGCCCAGCTATTTTTTTGGGACTAGGTCTCGCTACAGGCCCCAGGCGGGACTCGAACCGCGATCCCTGGCCCCGGCCACTTCATAGGCTGAAGCTTACAAGCACAAGCCACCGTGCCCGGCTATAATTCAGTGGTTTTAGTAGAGTCATGTTGTACAACTGTCATAGTAATGTAATTGCAGAATATTTCCATCATCTTCAAAATAGCCTTTCACTGTCTGTACTGTCATCCTTCCCTCTCTTCTCACCCCTTGGCAGTCATTAATCTACTTCCTGTCTCTTTGAGTTTCCCTAGTTTGGACATTTCATCTCTTTCATTTAGCATCATATTTTTAAGGCTTATCCGTACCATAGCATGTGTTAGTGCTCTATTCCTTCTTGTGACTGAATGGTATTTCACCATATGGATATATCATATTTTGTTTTATTCACTCATCAATTAATGATTGTTTTTATTTTTTTGGTTGTTATCATGAAACATCCTGCTAGTTTGCTGAACTCATTCATTAGCTCCAACTCTGTGTATTTGTGTGTGCATGTATCTTTTAGGGTTTCCTGTATTACAAGATCATGTTACCAGCAAACAGAAATTCCTTTTCAATGTGGATGCTTTTCTTTCCTTTCCTTTTTTTGACCTCTTACTCTGACTTGACTCTCAGCATAGGTTAAATGGAAGTGGCAAAAGCAAGCAAGTTTGTCTTGTTCTTGGTCTTACAGTGAAAGTTTTCAGCCTCTCACTATGATATTAATGGTGGGTTTTTTCATAAATGCCCTTCATTAGATAAAGGAAACACTCTTTTAGTCTTGATATGTAGAGTTCTAAATCACTTAATCAAATATGTTATTTTTTTCCAAATGCTTTTTCTGTATCGAGATGATCATGCTTCCTACCATCCCCCACCCATTATTAATATGATGTAGTGCACTGGTTGATTTTCTATGTTGAATCACTCTTGTGTCCCTGGAATAAATCTTACTTGGTCATGTTCATTTTAATACATATTCAGTCTATCATTTGGTTGAGGATTTTTGCATATATATTCATAAAGGATATGGGTATGTAGTTTTCTCTTTATATGAAGTGTTGTTTTTGACATCTTTGACCCCATAGAACAAATTAAAAAGTGCCCTTTCCTCTTCTATTACTTTCCTCTTTTATTTCATTTTTTAGCAGAAAGTAGAACTACTCAGGAGATCATGGGTCATTCTTTTTAAAAGTTGCCTAGGACATTGTCAACTTTGTTGTTTTCTTTTCTTCAGTTTCTTTGCTTTAAACTAGCTCCTTATTGATTGATGACTTTTGGTCACTTTAAAAGGTATTCTACTATCACTTCTATCAACATCATAACATGTTGCCTCTTTTAAATTTCACGTGGCAATAAATTATCACTATATCTGCACGTGACATTGTTTCACACTGCAGTTGAAATGGGAAAGGAAGATGTTAGCTTTAAGTGAAAGCAATATTTGAGTGGGATCTCATTTCTTATTCATGAGTGAATAGTTCTATCTTTGTTTACTACATAGTATTATGACTTTAGAGACTGAGATGTTGACAACTAAGAATATAAAAGCCCTCCCAGCTTCTAAAGCTACAGGAATTTAAACATATGATATTCAATTCAATGAATTAATGAAACAAAATCTGCAAGTAGACTCTAGAGATAAGCCTGCAGGATATTTACTTGGGAATTATTTTAGGACACACATCTGTGGAGGGGAAGGGATGGAAGCTAGATTGGGCAGAAAGGTCAACCTGTGGCAGGAGCCCAAGCACAGCCTCAGCCAACCCAGAGGTCACACTGGAACAGAGCAAACTTGGGGAAAGGAGGAGTGTTCTGGTTCTCACAAATGTAGGAACACAACTCAGAATCAGAGTTAAATGAAAAACAAAACAAAAATTAGTTAAATATTAGCTCAAGGAAAGGAAAAGACTTCGAAATAAGGTAAAATGATTAAAAGATTTGATTAGATAAAAATAAAAACTTTAAAAAATTACACACAAAAGTTAAGAGGAAACAACAAACTTGGAGCATGTTTACAATAAGCAGACAAAATTTTAACAGAAAAGAGTTCCTGTAAATAAAGAAGAAAAGTACAACATTTCCATCAAAAGCACTATGAGGTATCACTTCACATTCTTAGGATAGCTGTAATTTTTTTAAAAATGAGAAAAGCAAAAATTTTTAGTAAGGATGTGGAGAAATTAGAACCCT
The DNA here is from genome assembly GCA_004024945.1 of Uropsilus gracilis. NCBI lineage: Eukaryota > Metazoa > Chordata > Mammalia > Eulipotyphla > Talpidae > Uropsilus > Uropsilus gracilis. The sequence goes on along the minus strand of PVHY01025171.1, from coordinate 11,709 downwards.
TATGCATTGTTGGTGGGAATGTAAAATGGTACAGCTGTTATTAAAAACTATAAGGAAGTTGCTCAAAAGACTAAACACAAGATTACCATATGATCCAGAAATTACATTTTTAACATATACCCCAAAGATCTGAAAATAGTTTTGCGTATAAATATCTATTTTATACCAATGTTGATAGTAACATTATTCACAATAACCAAAGGTAGATGCAATCTAAATACCCATCAGCAGATAAATGAATAAATAAAATATGACATACATATAATGTAGTGTCATTCAACCTTGAAAAGCATTGAGACAGAAAGTAGAACAGTGGATCTTGGGGAAGAGTGATGTGGGAAATGAGGAATTATTATTTAATGGACACAGAATTTCCACTTGGGATGATAAAAAAGTTTCATATTGAATAGAACGAATAACGAACAGAAGGATAGTTATACAACAGTGTGAGTGACCTTAGTGCCACAGAATTGCACACTTAAAAATGGTTAAAATTATCAATTTTATAATGCATATTTACCACATTAACAAAAAAGAGAAAAATACCCCCAACAATTCCACATTGAAATGTGAGCAAGCAAGCCATAAAAAGAGACAATTCACAAAACAACCACACTAAGACAACCATAGTAATTCAAACTAAAATAGACAAAGTATTATTTTTAATTTATAAAATTGGAGAAATTATTTTAATATTCAATTAAAGTGTTAGTATTATGAGTGTGCTCATAATAGAAAAACAAAGGTATTTCTATTTCTCCCTGGTGACATCTTGCAAATGATGAGGAAGATATTTAAAAAATTCACATTTGTTAACTCCAAATCCAACCATCTATTCTAAGGAATTAATTGGAGCTGCACCTAGATATTGGCAGAACAAGGAACTCATGAAGTGAGGGTGCAAAGTCCACAAATATTTTTGACGAGAATTCCAGGGGAAAAGCAGCAAGTGATAAGAGCCCAAGTCTAGAATATCCCAGGTGTGTTTGAATAAAGAGGCCACTGTGGAATGGAGTGGGCTGAAAGATAGGAAATGAGATCAGAACGTTAGGAGGGCTAAGATCAAGGAGGTCATTAAGACCACAGTGAGGACTTTGGGTTTTGCTCTGAGGGAGCCAGAGGTACATGACGAATTTTCAGCGAGTTTATATACTTAGGCTATACTCTAAGTATAAAAACAAACAAACTACTTAGGTGCATTTTATTCCCTAATCAGATCAGTCAGGGATTATGGTGACTTTATGGGACTTCAGACCTTGGTTCTCAGCAAGGCCCAAAGTTTTGAAAGAGGCAGGAGTCCAGCACTTTGCATCTTCATGGCCTAGCATGCTCTCATTGGGATAAATATTTCATCAGTCCCAGACAGGGTGATAGATCGCAGCACATCCATTAGCTTCATAACTCAGGTAGATAGACGCTCCTCCTGGGCACTCGGCCCCAGCCTTATCACGTGTTTTCAGAACACTGAACAGGCAAAGCGGCAATCCAGGCGCCACCCCCGGCCCTGTGTCAGAGATTGCCTCGGTTATTGATTGACTCGTATGACTCAGGTTTGGGGAATGTCACCTGCGTAAGGGGTAAAAGCAGTGCCGTGGTGTGGGTCTTTGTGGGCATCCTTTTCTGAGGGATCTCTCCTCTGTGGACTTCTCAGCACTACCCCAGATGGCAGATCTGAGGAGTGTGCATGAGGCCTGGTTCCAGTAGACCAGGCATGTGGGATTTGAGAGGGTGTGTCTGTCACAGACCAGGCATACCCTCCAGAAGTCCTGGTTTTCCATTTATAATGTTAGTTTTAAAAGGAACCTGAGGGGAGAAATCTATATTCTGAAAAGAATAAATAAGGATTTTTTTTTTTAAAGATTTAAAAGGAGTAGTGACTATTGTTTATTAAAGGACAAAGGCAGAGTAGTATAGGTTGGGTTTTTTTTATTATTATTATTATAAAATTTATTCCGGTTGACATTTTAGGCCATAGACATGTACATGAAAATTCCATAAAAGGGATGAGTATGTGGGGGGGGTGAGGAGGGGTGGAGATGGGAGGGAGTGGTCAGGGAGGGAAGGTGGTGGTGTGTGGTCCCCAGGGAATACAAAGATGCGAAACACATATATAAAAAAATTAATTAATTAAGAAAAAAAGGAATCAGTAAAATTTCCACGCTGAGGAGAAGCAGGTCTCCCGCCTGCCTGGTACTATGCAGATGGCTCTCTTTTTCTTTCTCCATTCCCTGATAACCCTTTCCCTTTTTTTTCAAAATTTAATTTAAATTTAAAAAATTTGCATACATATGTAAATGTTAGTCCATTATTGTGTACCCCGGGGCTTTCGCACTTCACTAACATTTGTTAACCATCCTGATCTTTTGTGCTCTTCACCTCCCCTGCCTTCTTCCCCCTCCTCCTCTCTCGCTCCATGGTTCAGTCCCATTGGTTGTTTTCATTCTTTCTTATTCGAGTGTTTGTTTTTCCCTATCTCCATCATATAAGTGAGACCATCCTGTACTTAGAAGAAGTATAGGTTGGTTAGGAAGTGGTTGCAATGTCCAGTTAAGAGAGGGTGAGGCTGGACTCCTGAGTTTTTGTTTTTGAAGGTAGAGTTGATGTGAGATGTAAGACAAAGACAAGAGTCAAGTTGCATCCATTTGTACACAAAACTAATTACAATGATGGCAGGTTTTGAGAAAAACATCTATAGCAAGTTGACTGGCAAGGAGATGAAAGAAAAACAATTTGTTTCTCTGAGAATGGAGCTTTGGGCAGTTTTTAAGGGACTTGGAGACTGAAAGTATAAAAACTCTAAGTGGTAAAATTAGATTGGTTGTCCTCTGCTAAAATTATGATTTGCCTCAAACTTGGATCTAGAAAACTAACAAGACGGAACAACAAGACAGTAATAAGAAGAATGTGCATGTGTGTGTGTGTATGTGTCTGTGTGTGGGAGACATAGAGAGAGGGGGAGAGAGATGGTGGAAGGGAAGGAAGAAGGAAGAGAATGAATTAGCTTGTAAAATACATTCATAGTTTTCCATATTAAGACACACAATGATAGTAATTAGAACTTTTTGCATTTATCTAGATACTGATGGGGTGGATAGAGAGATAAAGAAGTATTTTATTTTTTAAAATTGGATTTTTTCATATATTTTAAAGCAATGTCAATCAAGGAAAGATTTAAATTAAAATCAATAATCATATAAGTTTGAACACTGTCATCGTGTCATAGCCTGTAAGGATTTGGAGATGAAACAAAGAACATTATATATATATATATATGTTTATGTTCATCAGATTATTCATATATTCATCAGAAAACATTAAAATTCATCAACTGTATTCTGAAACAAATAGCCACAACCAGATGCCTTCATCCATATTCGCCATGTGTTGTGAGTTCTCATTCTGTCACCCCTGCTCAGTCATTCATGATCTTGAAATGATCAGTCTGTTCCCAGATTCTGTGGTACTGGAGTCTGAGATCAGGTTTCCCCTACCCTACCTGTACCAATTTGATTATACATGCACCTCTAACATTAATTGATTTTTATTATTTTTATTACTTTCCACATGTAGGAATTTAAACGTGCATAGATAGATATGTTAAATTCTGACAAATGAAAATATCTAAACCTTTAAACTTTAGTGTTTAAAATATAATCTTAAGTAGTATTCTTACTACATTGATTTTGATCTCTTAATTTGAATGTCATGAAGAAACATGTGCTTCTATAGATAAGAAAATATAAGCAACAATTATAGGGTGTTGAGGAATTTTCCCTATGTTATTATTCAAATTCATCTTCTCAAATTAATCTCCTCAAATTAATTTCTAGTTCAGTTATCCCAATTCAATGTCAGTTTGTTAAAGCAAAGTAGGAATCTTGGAAGTATGCATCTTATCCATGTTGAAGAACAATACAATCGCTGTTGAAATTAAAGAGATCTTCAAAATGCTCGTTATAGTTCAACATGCAGAAGCTCTGAAAATATGCTCCCCAGGTAGTTGGTGGCACTTCTGAGGTTAATTGGTGGCACCTGGGTCACAGGCCTGTTCCTTGTCTGCAGGAGAAGCTCTAAATGCAAGTACCCAGCATCCTTAGCTGTTCGGGATGGACCGGTCTCCGCCCATCATCAATATGCACAGTGTGACTGTAAAACACCAAATCAGGTCTTGTGCTTGTCACCCAGAAAACCAAAAGCTGAACCACAAAAATACCTTTTCACAGCAGAGTTTCTTAGGAGGCCACCAATAATAGGCTTGATACCTGAAAAGAAGTGGGCTCTCTAAATGGTCAAGCGGAGGTAGCGGAGGGGATTTGAGGAGGTACAGAGCAGGCGCAGAGCGTGCAGGCAGTACAGACATGTGCATACACTGCAGCACGGAGCGTTTCTTTTGGGGTGATCAGTCCACAGACGCTTGCTCTGGTGTCAGCAACCTCGGAGCGGCAAGAGAATTTTGTCAGAGCTGTAAAACAGTTTGTTCTCAAGGTTCCTAGAAATGCAGCTGGAGAGCAAATGACAAGGAGGAAGTGAGGGGAAATGGAGAAGAAAAGGTGCTTAGTATTTAATTTTGCTTAGTTCTGCTCTTCTAACAAAAAGTTGAAGCTACAGCTTGGGGGGGAATCCGGCTGCATCTGGGATCCTGCCAACACAGTGGTTCAGGTGCTTAGTGCCTAGGTCTATGACTAATACCAGCTGTGTGTGTGTGTGTGTGTGTGTGTGTGTGTAACTGAAAACCCAGCAATCTCCTCATGTAATAAGCGACTCAGAGGGAAGCAGTTCAAGGCCGGGACATGGACTGACTCAACAGTGCCATCAGGTTCTGTTTGTGCAGCACGTTGCCTAATGGGTCCAAGGTGCCAGCACATCGAGGTTCAAGGCAGGAAGAAAGGATCAGGGCTGTGCCAATTGTGTCTTTCTCCCTTTTATCGGAAATGCAAGAACTCTTCTAGAAATCCTCAAGGGACAGCCTTGGTGGATGTCTCTCGGCAACTATTGTGTCATGAAACCAACCCTAGAAATGGAGGGTGCCAGGAAGTTATTTCGCTGCCCCTCCCTACAAAGTGGAGCTTTTCTACGACAGGGAAAACATGTGCTAAGCCTGGCTTCAATTAAGCACAGAGTCCGAAAGGGTGATTAGAATCACCCACCTCCTTGCCTATGTTTCTGTGATCTCATGTAGTCTCCAAGTCAACCCTGCAATCCCCAGCACCAGTTGGGGGCAGGGGGTTGTTGTTCGAAGTGCCAGTCACACAGAGCAGTGGGAGAAGGCCACAGGCAGTTCTGGGGAAGAGCCTGCAGCCCCCATTCTCTTCAGCCTCTGTGATGTCACCCTGGAACTTCTCTCCTTTCACTGGTCTGTAGCCCCTGTGGTCATGGGGCTCCAGGAGCCAGGAGTGGAGAGGGAGCTTGGTGGCTCTGATCTCCCCAGGGGGCACAGGAGGGCCAGTCATCTCTCTTTCGAAAGATACCACACCCTTCATGAAGGAGCCCCATCCCCCACCTCAAAGGTCTCCTGGATCCTACCGAGCCTGTTTGCGGCCTTTAACGTAGTGCTGCTGGTGGCTTTCAGTGGCCTCTTCTTTGCATTTCCGTGAGTCTCCCACACAAACTGGCAGGTGTCTTAGAGAAAGGCAGAAATGGAGGCAGGGGGAGCACAGAAGAGTCAGGAAAGGGAGGATATTCTAGGCAGGGGGAACTGAATGTGCCAAGGCACAGAGGCACAGAGTGCTTGCCACATCTGGGAGTTACTGGTGGCTGGTAATACTGGTGGTAAGTAGTGGAACCTCTATGGATCTGTGGTAGCCTGAGTGTTTAGGGCAGGTTATAAGGTCTGTGGGTATGGACCCAATGTAGACTGTATCCTGGGGGACTTTGGTCCGCCCCAGATGGGGCTCAAATCCTGCTCTGGTCTCAGTTGCAGGTGGTTGGCGCAGAATGGAGAGTGGGCCTTTCCCATCATCACTGGTGTGCTCTTTGTCCTTACTTTCTTCAGCCTTGTTTCACTCAACTTCTCAGACCCTGGCATCTTGCATCAAGGTGAGGCTTGGGCCCCCTCGGAAAACATGGTATATTCAAAGGGCCCTGGCCACAGAGATGATTCCTAAAGTGTTCCTCCCCTCTCTCCTTGGGCATCAGGAGCCTTCACCCCAAGTCCTTATTTGCTCCAACCGTGCTTCTGACATCATTTCCCAAGCCAAAGAGATGTGGAATGACAGAATTCCAGAAGTTTTCCAGTTGCCCTGCAGGGCTGGGGCAGACTGGAGCAACAAGCTAGCTCTTTCAAAACCACTCAGTTCTCTGTTCCTTCTCCCACGGCGCATACAACTCAAAGCATCAATCATGGTAGCAAGGGTCCCAGTTTTCCTCTGGTAGAAATTCACCTTCCCTTTGACTGCCAGGCTCCGAACTGGGTCAACTTGCTCCTTGGGGATGAGGCATTGCCCTGTCCACCACCTCCTTACCCTCCCTTGGAGCTCGGTGAAGCTGTGGGGCTTCACTGAGAGCAGTGGGGTGATGAAAGGGCAGCTGCCAACCCTCTTCCCATGTCAGGCTCCAATGAGCAGGGCCCCATGCTGGTGCATGTGGTATGGGTGAACCAAAGGGCCTTCCGCCTGCAGTGGTGTCCAAAATGCTGCTTCCATCGCCCACCCCGGACATACCACTGCCCCTGGTGCAACATCTGTGTGGAGGTGAGTACTCCCCCCTGTGCCTACCTGCCTCCCCCGGCGCTGCCTGGGACCAGGGTCCAGTGGCAGCTGTGAAACCACTTCCTGGGCTGCTAAAGATCAAGGATGGCAATAACCCCCAGTCACTCTTGCTCACTCAGGCAGTCACTGACTGCCTGCTCCTGCCCTGGCAGGCTGGCCCTGGCTACACAGAGCCATTCACGTCATGCTGGGCCTGGTCATGCCAGGGGGAGGAAAGGGACCCCCATCTTAGTTCAGGGGCTGGCTGACATGACATACTTTAGGTCCTCAGGCTGGTTGCAGGCTCAGCCTGGGAAGACTTGCCTTTTCTGTGTGTCCAGGCCAGAGGGTCTCCTGGACACTGAGTGCTTGCCACTCTCTTGGGCATAGTCTGCTAAAGGCTTACAGGTATGTCTTTTGGTCCTTAAAAGCCTGGGAGGCTTACTGAGCAAGGGCATTATTTTCCCCACTCAATGAATGAGTAAACAGAGACACAGAGATGTTCCATATTCTTCCCCAAATGACACTAGATCATTTCCCAAGAAAAACCAGGTGGGCCTTGTCTCTAAGGATGTCTGGGCAGGTATCTTTGTGGAGTCCCAGACTCCAATGGTGTTCCAACCGCAGAAACAAGAATTTTAGGGACTTTGTGTCTCAGTTTGCCCTGGGGTCAGCGCCAGGGCATGGGCCCATGGTCAGGGGGTTTTGGGGGTGGATTGGGGGTCGAGGGTTTAAGGCTTCGGATTTGGATGGAGTCTGGGGAGGAGGTTGGGTTAGGAGGCCTGTCCCCTCTCCTTCCCTACCAGGACTTTGACCACCACTGCAAGTGGGTCAATAACTGCATCGGTCATCGCAACTTCCGCTTCTTCATGCTGCTTGTCCTGTCTCTATGCCTCTATTCGGGCGCTATATTGGCGACCTGCTTGGTCTTCCTGGTGCACACGGCCCATATGCCCTTCTCCATGGACAAGGCCATAGCGTATCCTGGGGGCCAGTGGGGAGGAGATGGGGGGTGGTGACAGCTGAGCAGCAGGATCACAGGGCGGAGCTAGTGGGTTAGGGTCAGAGAGAACAGTCTTGGGAGGTCCACTCTGGGGCAGGGGAGGTGAAGTGGGGGGCACGGGGGATGTTAGGGAAATGGGTGAGGATAGGAGAACCTTTGAAGACTGGAGAGTGTGGCTGGATGTTGGAAGGGCATGAGTGTCTGGCGAGGTTGGGTAGGTCAGCGGTCGATGGGAGGGTGTGTGTGTGTGTGTGTTTGTGTGTGTGTGTTTGTGTGTGTGTGTGTGTGTGAAAGATGGCCCCGGGACTAACCGTCTGGTGGCCGAGGTTTAAGCATGAGTGGAGCAGAGAGAAGATGGCCTAGACTGGTCAGTGGGCTGGGGTTGTTGGCGGGGGGGGGGCAGGGGCTTGGCCAGGGAAGACAGTCCCAAGCTGCTCCTTAGCCCATGTGCAGCATCATAGTGGTTGTCCCCGCCACCGGCTTCCTGGTGCCACTCTTCCTGCTCTTGGTGATCCAGGCCATGTCCGTGAGCTCGGCCGAGCGCTCCTACGAGGGCAAGGTATGTGGGGCTGAGTGGGACTGTCTCGCCGGGCTGTGGATGGTCGCCAAACACCTCGGCAGTGGCCACTCTTTATCCACTGCCCTGGTTCCTGATGGCTGGCCTCTCCGTAAGGTGGGGTTCATTAGCCCTTTTAGACCAGAGGTAGCTCAAATCTGGCCTTCTTCAGGAGCAAGTTTCTCTCTCCCTCTTGGGCGCAGTGCCTCTAGTGCCCACTTTGTGCTAGAGCAAGTGTGTGTTTTGAGAGATGGGCATAAAGGTAAGGGGCAACAACCCTGCACTTTGTTGACGAGGAATCTGACATCAGGTGACACTCGCTAGACACCTGTGACCAGGAGGGAGAGCAGTTCCATGCGTAGCACAGACACAGAGAGGGAATTAGCTGTTGGATGAGGACCAGAGAGTAACATAGGAAGTGACACATGGTTTTGGAAGGACAGAGACAATTGCTACCAAAAGGCAGGGATGCCAGAGTCAGGAATGTTGATAGGATAGTCAGGAAACAATTTTGATTGGAGAAGATGGTTTGGAAAATTATGCTTTTTTAGTGCAGCTTATATGAGTTTTGATAAGCCCACATAGTCCTGTAACCACCACCATAATCCAGACTCAGAACATAATCCATCAACCAAAAAATTCCCTCATACCTTTTCGTAGTTGGTTTCTTTCCCTACTTGCAACCATGGCAGCAACTGATCTTGTGTTTTATTCCTATCGTTTTTCCTTGTCCAGAGTTTCATAGCAATGGAATCATAGCCTTACAGTCCGACTTCTTTCTCTTAGCAAGTGCATCTGAAATTTGTCCGTGTTATTGACCGTATCAGTAGTTTCTTCCTTCTTCTTATTGTTGTGTGGTATTCTTTGTATGGATGCAGCATAGTTTCTCTAGCCATTTGCTAAATAAAAGATACTAGGGTTGTTTTCAGTTTTGGTCAATTATAAATAAAGTCACTGATGTACAGGCATGTGAAAATGGGTTTTTTTAGTTCTTCAGAGTGGCATTACTGGGTAAATGGTAACTACTTTTTTTTTTTTGATTGCACATACACACATACATACATACATACATACATACTTACATACACACACACATATATATATATATATATAAAGCATTATTATCTATCCTGGGGTTCTCTCATCACCTTATCACCCATGAACAATCTTAATCTCTTGTGGCTTCCTCCCCCAATTTTACTCTCCTCCCCACCTCTTGCGCTATGCTTCGGTTCTGTTTTCTGTTGGTAGTTTAAATTTTTTCTTGTCTGTTTGTTTATTTTCCCTGTATTCCTCATATAAGTGAAACCATCCCATATTTCTCTTTCTTTCTGGTTTATTTCCATGATTCCGTCTATCTCCATTCATGTTGCTGCGAATGACATAGGTTTGTCCTCTTTGATTGATGAATAATATTCCATTGTGTAAATATAACACATCTTTTTAAGCCATTCATCAGTTTGGGGGCATTTGGGTTGTTTTATGGTAACTACTTTTAACTTCATAAGAAACTGCCAAATTTCAAAATATCTATCATTTTGTGTTGTCTCAGGCAGTGTGTGAAAATGCTTTATACTCTTAACAACTTTTGGCTTTGCCAGTTGTGTTTTTTTAGCCAGTCTAATAAACATGGACTGATACTTTGTGTTGGTTTCACTTTGCTTTTTCTTAATGACTTTTTATTCTCTAGTGATGACACGGAGCATCTTTTCATATTCTTATTTGTCATCTGTCTTTGATGAAATGTCTCTTTTACTCTTTGTAGTTTTTAGCATATAGACCTTGCATATATTAGGTTAGATTTTATTCTAAGTATGTCATGTTTTTGTGTGCAATTACAACTGTATAAATTTCATTTCCATTTGTTTATTATTGTTATTATAAGATAATACAATGTATGATATATTTTTGTGTATATTGGTCTTGAATCTTGTGATTTTGCTAGACTCATTTATTCTACTAGATTTTTGTTGATTTTATCTTTCAAAATCATGTCATTTGGAATAAAAACACTTCAGTTCTTCCTTTTAGCATAATGCTTTTATTTCTTTTTCCTTTCTTACTGCACTGTCTTGGGCAGAGCAGTCAGTGTTCAATGAAGTGGTAAAAGTAAACGTTCTTGCAATGGGGTTCTTCCAGCAGGATCATGACTTGGCTGAATGTTGCTTAATGAAACTGTTGTGGCCACATAGATAAGGGAGGGGCTGGAGACTCTGAAACAGCTGAAAAAAAAAAAGCAGGAGTAACTTTGCCTACCACCTCCTGTCCTTGCAGTCACTACTCAATCTCTCCACCACACCCACATCTGGTTCTTAGCCCACCTGCTCAGTCCTACTTATTAACCTTCCCCACCCACTCCAGCCATAGTCTGCATGTCTTCTTTTTCCAACTTCAGTTCATCATTTTGGCCTCTCTAGGGCAACATTCTCTCTTCCCAGATTCTGCTCTCCTTCCACTGCGCAGAATGAGACCCTCCCAATCCCACAATCTCCAGCTTTAAGAAAGCTAAATGTCATCTGCATTATGTGATTCATTGGGCAGAGTTTCCCCATTACCTTCAGAACCCATTGCAGGCATTCTTACACACTTCAACTTCATTCATTTCCTACCTCCATCTTGTGACTGCAACTTCTGTTGAGGCCATCTACTTAGTGTTGATAGCAAGGATGTGGAGTCAGACCACATAAATTCAAATCATAGCTCCACAACAAACCAGCAGGGAGATCCTAGCTATGTTAGTTAGCCCCTTGGTATCTCAGTCTTTCCATCTGTAAAAGAGGTAGGTTAATATATGTATGACACATAGGCCAGGCACGGTGGCTCATGCCTGTGAATGAGCCTATGAAGCGGCTGGGGCTAGGGATCGCAGTTCGAGCCCCGCCTGGGACCCATAGTGAGACCTAGTCCCAAAAAAATAGCTGGGCGCGGTGGCGCGCGCCTGTCATCCCAGCTACTTGGGAAGCTGAGGGTGGGGGTTGCTTGAGTCTGTGGTACCCCGGGCAATGAGAGCTTGCGGTTCCACAGGCAAAAATAGCGAGACCTAGTTTCAAAAAAAAAAAATATATATATGTATAACACATAAAATAGTACCTATTAAAATACTTATCCATTGTTTTATTACCATTCCTTTCCATTATTATTTACACATTTCATGTTTCTTTCACCTAAAAAGCAAAACAAATCTTCCTCAACATCACAGGCCTCCATTCCACCTGCACTCTCCCCCTTTCCCACTCCCCAGCACAGCCATATTTCCTGAAAGAGTTGGTTGTGTTCCCTAGCTCTGTACTTCCACTTCAGCCCAGCCTCCGTCCTGGTCTCACAGTGATGCTGTGCTCCACCAGCAGGAAGAGCTCACACACTTCCAGACTGCACACAGCAGTGCCTGAACCTGAGTGTGCCTGCCTTGCCTTCCTAGCCTTTCCCAGCCCTCTGCTTTTTTCAGGTTGTAGCTCCTCTACCTG
>PVHY01025170.1:0-18727 GCA_004024945.1 Uropsilus gracilis | reverse complement strand
CTTCCCCCCCGAGGGCGAGTGGTTCTGCCATTGCCCTGGCTGCACTAGGCCTTCCTCCGGCCCCGACCCCCCCCACCACTGATGGCGACCCTGGCCCTTCCCAAGGCCACAGCCACCCCCCGCCGCTCGCCCACCCCGCGCCGCCCGCCGCCCGCCGCCCGCCGCCCTCACCTGTCAGGCGCAGCTTGACCGGCCCGTTCCTCCGGCCTCCGGGGTTCGACATGTCCCCGGCGGCGGGGCGGCGGCGGCCGGGCTCCGGCCGGCGGGCGGGCGAGCGGGCGGGCGGGCGGGGGCGACGGCGAGGCGCGGGGAGTCACCACTGCGGCCGGGGCTGGGGCCCGAGCAGCCGGCGCCGCGGCCGCCGCGGCCGGAGGGTCCCGGATGTGCCGAGCGTCGTCGCCATGAGCCGCGGAGGGAGCGGGACGCCGAGCTCCCCCCTCCTCCCACTTCTCCTTCCTCGGCCCGGGCCGCACAACAAAGCGGCAGCCGCGGCCGGCCGCGCCGCCTCCGCCGCGCCCGCGCCCGCGCCCGCGCCCGCGCCGCCTCCCTGCCGCCGCCTCTCCGCCTTCCCTCCGCTCGGCGCGGCGCGGCCCGGAGCCGCCGCGGCTGGTCGGCTGAGGCGGGCGGTGCTCGGCGGCGCCGGAGCAGGACTCGGGGACCGGGCGCTTCCTCCTCCACCCGCCCTCTTGTCTGAGGGAGCCGGGTCCTGTGGCCGCCGCCGCCACTCGTCTGCTCGGGGGGGCGGGGAGGAGACGGGAGGTGGAGACGGGGGGCGGGGCCGGGCGCCGGGGCGGGGCCGGGCGCCGGGGGCGGGGCCTGGGGCGCCGGGGCGGGGCCGGCGCGCTGGGGGCGGGGCCGAGCCGGGCCGGGCCCGGGCCGGCACGCTCTGGGTGCCAGGGGCGGCGAGGTGGGGGGGCACCACGTCCTGGCTCAACCTGAGCTGCCGCGGCGTGAGATGCGGCGGCGTGAGCTGCAGCTGGGGTCCCACGCAGAACTGAAGCGGCAGCGAGCAAAGCAACAAAGTGGCGGCGCGGGACCCTGTGGCCCCCGGAGGGGCTGGAGAGCTTTTGTGCGTGCCGCGCAGACTACATTTTTTAGACACCCACTGCGTGCACCCACTCTGGGAAGCTGGAGCTAGCAAGGTTGCAAAGGAGTCCCCTGTCCTCCCAGAATTTTTTTTTTTTTTCTTGAGACTAGGTCTCGCTATTTTTGCCTGTGGAACCGCAGGCTCACGTTGCCCGGGGTACCACAGACTCAAGCAATCCCCAGCGTCAACTTCCCAGGTAGCTGGGATGACAGGTGCGCGCCACCACGCCCAGGTCTATTTTTTTGGAACTAGGTCTCACTACGTGCCCCCGGCGGGACTCGAACCGCGATCCCTGGCCCCGGCCGCGACTTCCTAGGCTGCCGTTTACAGGCAGGCACCACCATGCCCGGCCTTGTCCTCTGAGAATTTAGCGTCTTTCCAGCGAGGGAAGGGACACTATTCCCATATCCAAGGTTTCAGCCAATCCCCAGGGGTGTTTTGCTCCTATTATCACAGTTGCCAAACTCCACCTAGGACTCACCTGGTGAACTAGATCAGGTTACCTGCCTACTTGAGCTCTTCCCCCCCCCACCCCACCCCTGTAGAGCAAGGGTAGCAGGATGATAATCGTGCCTTAAAGGATTATTAACAAGATGAACCTTGGAGAGCAGTGTGTGAACAGCTTTTCCTACAGCACGCTGTATTTTGTTATCTCAAGAGGAAAAATAAAATACGAAATAAAAGTGTGTGTGTGTACCTTACTCTTTGACCTTGTGACTGCACCCTTAGGAATTTATTCTTGACAAATAATACAGAAGACGTTCTTTGCAAAGTTTGGGACTAACAAAATGTAACTGACTGAATAGCCTTGTGGTGAATTATATTACATCAAATGCGTGGATTTTTATGCAACCATTTTAAATAGCATTGATGAAGATCATATGATATAGAAGAGTTTATGCTTAATCAAAGTTTAAAGCTACAATAAAGAGTTACATGGTTGCATGCAAAAAAATCTAGCTCCAAAACTCAAAGATAACAGTACTGGGGCTTTTGGAGTGTGTGTGTGTGTGTGCGCGCACGCGCTTTGTTAGTTGCGCTTTGTTAGTTTTGCTTAAGGCTATTATAACATTAATGCAGTTTTAAATGTTCAATAGAGTCTAGGATTTTTTAATTCATCCATGATACCACTTCATTCTCCAGATTTAAATAACCTCCAAGAGCACCTTTTCAGCCTAGATGTTACAGCTCTACAATTAAAGCAATCCAAAAATTATACAAAATTCTAAAAGTCAGACTAGAAATTCAGAGGACAATGCTAGAAATTCAGTCAACAAATACTGAGTGCTACTGTGTACAAAGCAGTGAAAAGGTTCTTTAGAAATGCTTATTTGTGTCACAGAAGATCTAAATTTGAACAATAGCTGCTATCACAATTTAAGAGACTGGATGGAGAATGGCAATAAAACATAGCAAACTGATATATTCATACACACTTTGTTCCTAACCACCCACTAACATCATTTGTAGCTGCACCTTAGGTAATAGAAATTAGGACTTCAGAACATAGGCAGCTGGGGAACTGCCTGTGGTGAACTCAGAGCTGTACATTCAAAAACGTAAGTGACAGAGCAGAAAAATGTATACATGCATAACATGCAGAGGAGGGCTCTGTTTAGGCTTGCCTGTGTGTAAGTATAAATCCCATTGTTTAAAATAAAGGATTCAGATAAGAATAAAACTTAAACCCACTCATACTGTTAAGCAGAACTGAAATTTCACTAGATTAAATTTCATCATGAGACGCACAGCTTTGCTACATCCTGGCAACACTTTTAGATATATTTTTGAGAAAAAAGGGAGGAATAACAATTCTAAGGGAACTCACCCTTTCCTTTCTCCCTGGAAATCCACTTCCAGTGTCAGTTGTACCTAGTGCGTATGGGAATTGCAGAAAATCTCTTCATAGCTTATTTATTCCCATATGGCTTCTAATTTTGCTCTCTATAGAATTGTGTACCTTTTATCAAATCATTATTTCAGGCATCTGTCTCAAAGATGTTAAGGCCACCTATCTCATACCAGTAAGACTTTTTTTTTCTTTTTGAGACTAGGTCTACCTATGTTACCCAGGGTAGTCCCAATCCCGCAGACTCAAGCGATCCCCAATCTCAGCCTCCCAGGTAACTGGGATTACAGGCACCTGCCACTGTGCCTGGCTACTTTTCTCGAGACCAGGCCTTGCTATGTTGCCCAGGGTAGTCATGATCCATGAACTCAAGCAATCCCTGGCCTCTTGCCTCCCAGCACTTGGATTACAGGTGCTTGCCACCATGCCCAGCCTTACCGGTAAGACTTTTGCTTAAATGCTTCCTAATAGAATCTTCCAATGAAAATGCTGTGACAACTATTCATTAGGTAGCATTTCTGAACCAAAGTTCTTGGCATTTCCTTTAATTTACTTATCACTTAAAGGTGCCTTCTTTATGATGGTATTGGAAACCAAAGGTGAAAAATCTACACATTTATAAGAATATTTAAAGCCTTTGTTTAAAACATGTCTCTGTTTTTCAAGGCCAATGTTAAATTTGATGTGACTTTGCAAGAAAATGCTTACCATCTGTAGTTGGTATTTTCCTTCTGTTCCAGCCATTAATATATTTTTTTACATAGGAGAGTTGTCTCCAGTAATAAAAAAAAAAAATAATTCATCTGAGGTAAGGTTATATTAATAATGGTACTCTGGTGAAGCTATTTTTGTAGTTTAAATTTCAGATTCAATACAGTTTCTGCACCATGGGGGAAAAAGAGCCAGCATCAGGCACTCAGCAGTTAATACCACTGCTTAAAATTCAACTTTCTTTTTTAATGTGTAAAACATCATTAGTTCAATTGAATTTAATTCCATATTCAGCTCTAGCATCCTCCATATCAGCTTATCACTGATAAAGCAGCCTGACACAGCTACTGTGGACTTGCTATTATTGCCACCCTGACCTCCTTCACCCATCACCACTCATTCTCTCTCTCTCTTTTTCACTCTCTCTCATTTTTTCTGCCTGTCTCAGGTCCTCAACATTGGGTTCACTAAATGCCCTCTGTTCACTCCTATCCTTACAGAGTTTAGGATTAGGTCACATTCCAAGCTGTTCTCTGGGACCCCCTCCCAGCAGACCTGGTCTGTGGAAGCTGAGCTCACATTCTGGAAGGTGCTGTGCCAGGTCTAGACAGCCCCATGCTATTAATGGCCTCCACTCTTGTTCCTTAGCCTTTGCCTCGGTATAACAAAATGGTAGTCCCTTTCCACACCCTCTTCTCAGAAAATCTACCATCACCTGTTGTTCTAACACAGTGTGCTAAACTTCAACCCCAGAGATACAGAGGGTGGGCTGAGGTTGATGAATTGGCATTCCAAATTCTGCTAGTGGAAAGAGCCCTCTTTGAAACCAGGGATGGACCTGAGTGGCCATGTGTGCCTGTTGAGTTTGGCATCAGCTGACTGAGACAAAGATGGGTGACTGACCCCCAAGTCAATCAGGGTTTCTCTCCTGGGAACAGGAACAGAAGACTGGATTAAAGATGGGCAGCTGAGTGGAGAGGTCCTAGAGTTAGCAACTGAGGAAGCCTTTTAAGGTTCAAGATGGTCCATTAGTTAGAGGATTTGCCTCTTTAACAAGAGCCCAACAACTCCAACAGAGAGAAGTGGAAAGAGGATTTTTTTTTGAGACCTACTCGCTATTTTTTTCCAGGGAAGCACCTAGGCTCACATTGCCCGGGGTACCACAGACTCAGCTTCCCATGTAGCTGGGATTACAGGTGCGCGCCACCATGCCCAGCTATTTTTTGGGACTAGGTCTCGCTATGTTGCCCCAGGTGAGTCTCGAGCCCAGGGACTCAAGCAATTCCTAGTATGGGCCCCGCTCTGTAGGTTGCGATTAAAGGCACGTGCCACCATGCCCGGCCCGAAAAAGGATTCTTAATGCTAGAGGGAAGAGACAATGTTTGTCTGACCTTCCAATGTTCCTGGTCCAGATGTATTTCTTACTGTTGGTTTCCAAGGGATTTCCCTTCATGAACTAGATGCTTCTCGCCTTACTCCAGCAAGTTTAGATGCATGCACTTTGTCTTTCTGGAACATCTTTCTTCTTCAGGCCTGTTCTAAGCTTTTCCCCAGAGACCCTCGGCTGCCTGCTTTGCTCCAGGCTGTGTTCTTCACCAGAACAGAGTCACCAACTCCCAGCCTGTGATTTGAATCCTACCAACGAGCAGCACCTTTAGGATGGAGAGGCATCTAATACACATGATTATCCTGTGCTTAAAATAGTTAGTGAAAGTTGCGCTTTGGGCCGGCTGCGGTGGCATGCAGCTTTAATTCAAAGCCTAGGACAGGAGACTGAGACTGGGAATCTCTTGAGTCCGTGGGTTCAAGACCTGCCCGGGGCAACAGCACAATCTAGTCTCAAAAAATAACTGGGCGTGGTGGTGCGTGCCTGTAATCCCAGCTACCTGGGAGGCTGAGGCTGGGAATCGCTTGTGTCCAGGATATCCCGGGCAACAAGAGTCTGAAGTTCCACGGGCAACATAGCAAGACCTGGTCTCAAAAGAAAAAAGAAAAGAAAGAAAGTTGCACTTTGGATTTCAAAGCCTGAGTATGGGGAAAAAAAGAAGACAGTGTCATTACTACTTCATGTGGATGGCATGCTGAAATAATAGTGTTCTGGGTATATTGGTTAAATATAGTAAAAACTAATGTCCCCATATCTTTTTACATTTTTTTTACTTTGTTTAAATATGGCTACTAGAAATTTGAAATTACATTTGTAACTTGCATTATACTTCTGCCAAACAATGGTAACCTAGAGGGTGATGGCAAACCTCCCCCCAATCTACCTCCAGAATTTGCCACAAGCTAGACTCTGACTTTCCCTGCCTCACTGTTGGGTAACTCTCCCATCCTTGATGCCAGTCGTTAAGGAAGCATCAGGCTCACCCATCTGGGTAGATTCTTTATTGGTTTTAGGGGTTCCACAGACATATCAGCGGGGCAGGAGTACCAGGAGGCAGGTGAGCCCCCATCTCCCCAGGACTCTTTACCCTCTCTTGGGCATCTTCTCATGCTCATTCACCCTGTGCTCATACACATTCTCTGCGCCCCTTTATCCCCTCTCTCGTAGGCCCAAGTGTACACACTTACACACGCGCATACTCACTGGATTGCACAATCATGAGGAAGGTGCAGTATCTCAGGTGCAGATTGTAGAGGCTTATGGAGGAAAGAGCCTGACCAAACTCACCCTATCCTCACTCCTTGGACTTCATCTCACCAACTCAGCTCCCCAACTAATTTCCATAGGTAGGTCAGACTCAACAAACATGTCACCCTCATGAGAGTGGGGAAATCAGATGCCAGCACCCTGTTTCCATCCCTACCCCACCTGCCTGATTTGGACTTCAACTGACTTTCATGCTTTGTGCCTATGTTTTAAGATTAGACAAATCTTGACCAACAGATTCATCTGTGCAGTCAAGAAACAGACCAAAGGACATCTTCTATGTCCCCACCCAAATATGTTGAAGTCCTGAACTCTACCAACCCACCCCCAGTATCTTTGAACATGACTTTATTTGGAAATAGGGCCTTCGCTGATGTAATCAAGTCAAGATGAAGCCACTAGGGTGGGTCGTGACTCAAAATGACTGGTATTCTTATCAGAAGAAGAGAGTATCATGTGAAGACACAGACACACAGGAGGCAGGTCACAGGAGAACAGAGGCAGCATTTGGAGCAATGCAGCTGCAAGCCTAAGAAAGCCAAGGGTTGCTGGCTACCCCTGGCAGCACGGAAGGGCCAAGGCAGGATTCTACCCAGAGTGGCAGAGGGAGCACTACCTTGCCAACACCTTGATTCTGGACTGTGTAACCTTCAGAACTGTGCAGGAAAAATTTCTCTTGTTTTAGCCATCCAGTTTGGGACACTTTGTCATAGGAAATTTAGGGGTGAACATAACATCTAAGCTCCTTCCATGATGACAGTATGTTCAGGTAACCAGGCACATCACATAGCTACTTTTTATTATTTGTTGCATATACAATACTGTGCTTTTTAAAAAACAAAAACAAGACCGGGCACGGTGGTTCTTGCTTGTAAGCTTCAGCCTATGAAGCGGCCGGGGCTAGGGATCGCGGTTCGAGTCCCGCCTGGGGCCCGTAGCGAGACCTAGTTCCAAAAATATAGCTGGGCGTGGTGGTGCGCGCCTGTCATCCCAGCTACCTGGGAAGCTGAGGCTGGGGATTGCTTGAGTCTGGGGTACCCCGGGCAACGAGAGCCTGCGGTTCCACGGGCAAAAATAGCGAGACCTAGTCTCAAAAAAAAAAAAAAAATTAAAAAAAAAATTAAAAATTAAAAAAAATAAAAAAAAAAAAAAAAAAAAAAAAAAAAAAAAAAAAAAAAAAAAAAAAAAAAAAAAAAAAAAAAAAAATAAAAAAAAAAAAAAAAAAAAAAAAAAAAAAAAAAAAAAAAAGGAAATCCTGTAAATCTAGGCCATTTCTCTATACCCATTTTCAAATGTCTTAAGTAAACATACTGGCCTATTGTGAATTCTGAGTTAAAAGAGAATGTAATTTGAAGAGATTGCATATTTTCCAAAGCCAATTTGATGATTTAAGCGTGGAAGTATTACAATGAAATGTTTGAAAGCTATCTGTGCATGGCTTGCTGTAAGCCGATAGCGTGAAGCAACACATCTTTTCAAGATGAGGTAGCAGTACCAGCCCCGGGGGAAAGGGAGCGGGCTCACCGCTCAACTGCAACTACTTTGGACAACTGAACAACATGACAAACTCAGAAAAAAGTCACATCCAATCATCTTCAAAATAAAAACTGTAGTAGCTACAACACGATTCTCTAAGGGCAAGATGGGAGGAGATGTGGAAATATTTGTATGATGCAGTCTTTATGGGTAATGCAGAGAATATGGGCCAGAATGAGATCAACATGGCTCATTAACCAGTGGGTCAATGTCAGCCATTGTTTAAAAACCTTCAGTGACTGCTTATGGCTTTGAAGAATCCAATCTAAACAGTTGTAGTGACATGAAGGGATACTGGGGAATAAAAAATAAACTTTTAGAAAGCAGAGAGCAAAAACATATCAGGGATGATCCCAGTTTCCAATTTTTAAATAAATATATATTCATACATTCAAAGTAGTATTTACTAAGCCTATATGAGCTATTGACCACTGTTCTTGTAACTCATAATATAGTAGAGGAAGACAGTTGGAAAGACGATAAGCAAACATGTAAACTCTACAAGGGTAAAAGGGAATATCTGTTAATTTCTGTGGTGCATCTGCAATGCTCAGGTCAAGTCAAGTACAGTGATTCTGCAAAATTGTAATGAAAAGTCCTTGGCTTTTTTTTTTAGAGACAAGGTCTCACTATGTTGCCTGGAGTAGTCTCCAATCCTGCGGACTCAACTGATCCCTAGCCTCAGCCTCCTAGGGCTGGGATTACAGGCACGCACCACCACGCTTGGCTTGAAAAGTCCTTGTTGAAGCAAAGACGTTACCACACAGACTAGGAAAGACAGGCTCTGCTGGGCTATATTGTGGTCTCCGAATGTCAATAGTGTCTGAGATCAGAATCAACACAGAGGAAGCGGGAATGAGAAATAAAAGCAGTGTTACCTGTTTTTTGGTTCTTTTGTTTGTTTGTTTTTAGTTTTTGGAGACTAGCTCTGGCTATGTTGCCCGAGGTACCGCAGACTCATTTGCCCAGGGTACCACGGACTCAGGTGATCCCAGCCTCAGCCTCCCAGGTAGCTGGAATTACAGGAGCCTGCCACCACACCCACCACTGCGCTCACCACCACCCCCAGCTGCTTTTTCGAGACCAGGTCTTGCTATGTTGCCTGGGGTAGTCTCAAACTGGAGAACTCAAGGGACCCCAAGCCTCTTGCCTCCCAGCACTTGGACAACAGCGCGCCACCATGCCCAGCTATAACAGTGTAATCTGATCCTGTGTCCCACCTGACCCCCTGGATGCAGCCATTCCTAAAGTACTTAGGCAGTTTGGTCAGTTTTCAATCACTCACAAGAGTCCTGATCTAGTCAGTGAAGAACCACTAAGATGGATGCTGTATCTACAGTCAACGAGGTATCCATGTGAATCCTCATGGGGGAACACGAGAACTCTCCAGAACATGGACTGGCAAACATTTTCTGAAAAGAGCCAGAGAGTAAGAGTAAGTATGTTTGGCTTCATACCACATAGGGCTGCCATTGTAACTACTCACCTCTGGTATTGGGCCGCATGGTCACTCTAATAAAACTTTGTTTACAAAAGCAAGCAAAGGGCTGGATTTAGCCTGCTAAACATGATTTAGCTCCCAATTACATGGGTCAGCAATTTGGGCTGGGCTTCCAGTCCCAGACTTATTTATGCATCTTTAGTCACCTGCCAATCAGCTGGCATAACAAGTGGGGGCTGGCTCATCTAAGATGGCCTCAGGTGGGATGGCTTGCCTTGGCTCCATGTGGTCTCTCATCCACCAGCAGGCAAGCCTGGACTTGTTCATAGCGAACCTGGGCAGAGTGTCAAGGAGAATGAAACTATGGAAGGCCGCTTGAGTCTTGTCTTGGATTGAGGAAGATTTGCTCTTTGATTAGAGACTGAGTTGAAAGGTGATTTTATTTTCTCATTCCTGAAAAAGTTGATGTTATTAACACTTTCATGCAATAATGCTATGCCTTCTTCCTATATTGATAGGTCAAGGAGTGTTCAGTGGGTTAGCCTAAGCCAACCTCACCTAGGCACCCAGAAAACAAGGACTCAGCCAAAAGGTGCAAAAGGACTTAGTACAGAGAGTTAGAATAAATTGGGTCCATTAGAAGCCATGGTTGGTGGACTGAAACTGGATAAGGATTCATGAGGAGAGGCTCTGAAAAGCAAATATTTACACCCAATGGCAAAACTATACCTAATTTGTATCCCTTGCAAAACATAGTTCATATGGTAATCAAAAGACCAGAACTATGTTTTCCATTACAAAGTAAACATAAGCTATACATTCATTCACCAGTATTCAAAAACCTTGAAAGAAATTCTTACCTAATTTTCCATTTGCTGTCATTAAAAATATCCCTCAGGCCGGGCATGGTGGCACATGCCTGTAAGCAGCAGCCTAGGAAGCCACGGCCGGAAGCTGGGATTGCGGTTCGAGTTCCGCTTGGGGCAACGTAGAAAGACCTAATTCCAAAAAAATAGCTGGGCGTGATGGCCCATGCCTGTAATCCCAGCTACCTGGGAAGCTGAGGCTGGGGATTGCTTGAGTCTGTGGTAACCTGGACAACATGAGCCTGCGGTTCCACCAGCAAAAATAGCGAAACCTAATCTCAAAAAAAAAAAAAAAATCCCTCAGAAACTATGGGTAACCTGACTGTGAGTGTGGTGTGGTAACATACATCTGAAGAGGTGTGAACTTGTACCTCTGAATCATATATAGTGTCATAAACCAATATCACCTCATTTTTTTTAGACCAGGTCTCGCACTCAAGCAATCCCCAACCTCAGCCTCCCATGTAGCTGGGATTACAGGTGCATGCCACCCTCACCCAGCTATTTTTTGAGACTAGGTTTTGCTATGTTGCCCAGGGTAGTCTTGAACCCACAGACTCAAGCGATTCCCAGTGATGGCCTCCTGAGGCTGGGTTTAAGGCGTACACCACTGCACATGGCCTAATGTCACCTCATTTTTAAAAATGAAAAAACTAGCTTAAGAAGGAAAGAAAAAAAAACTGTTTTTCAGAATGATGTGTAATAGTTATAAGGGCCAAGAAGATTTCTCCTCAATATCAGAATTCCCTTATTTGCAAAATGCTTAATATACAAGGTCTAATCCAGCTGAAAATATTGATGCCTTTTTTCCTGAATTTATTCAGTGCTATCATTAGCATTTAAAGCATTCTGTAATTCATTTCCAAGCAAGAAGAGTGAGCACAGTAATTTACATTTCATCTGATGAACCTATTCAGAAGCTTAGTCTTTAGGTACAAACTTACACAGCATGAAGCATGGCCCAACGTTTCTGAAAGTGGAATTTGGCTCAAGTGAATTCTTGTAACAAAGGTGGGATCACCAAAACAAGCAATTTTCTCTAAATTCAGGAGGAATAATCTTCTTATAGGGTATATCCTCACAACGTGAAGATGTACAGGGTAAGTTCACTAAATCTTCCCTAAAACAGTTTTCCATAGAAACAAAGTTCTGAGAAGGGATTCAGCCAGTGAAGACTGGGAGCAGATCCTTTGCCTGTGCTGTGATGTAGAAGACTCTAGAGAACTGTGGTAAATCAGGGTGCAGTCTGCCTACTGCCTGAGAGAGGCCTGAAATGAGAAGGCATTGGTGGCTGGAGTTATCTTAGCTTTCATAGGCTCGCGAGGAGACATGGATACAGAAAATAATAGAAAACGTTGATGGATATGAATATAAAAAATACAGAAAATATAGAAAATAAAAAGAAGATATTGACTATTATTCATTCATTGCAATCTTGAAAACAGTCGTATTTGTGATTGCTAACTAAGCAATCTTCAACTAGTAGACTAATTCAAATACAAATAAGTAAACTATATTAATATATTGGCATGCATATTTGTAATAAAGTGAAGTTAAAAAAATGTGTGAGCAGTCAGGTGTGGTGGTGCATGCCTGTAATCCCAGCTACTTGGGAAGTGGAGGCTAGGAATCACTTGAGTCTGCAGGTTTGAGACTACCCCGGGCAACATATCGAAACCTAGTCTCTGAAAAAAAAATGTTTAAGCAAAAATAAAATAAAAATGTAAACATATTGAATTAGGTATTCTTAAGTAGTAAACATAAAAAAATAAAAGAGGTTAAGAAACATAACCAAAGCAGTGATTCTGTTTAGAATAAAAAGTTGTATTCCAACAAGAATTGTAATCGATCTTAATATCTAACCATAAAAATTAAGTAAATAAGCCTGGCACCATGGCTTGTGCCAGGGATCACCGTTTGAGTCCTACCTGGGGCACATAGTGAGAGCTAGTTCCAAAAAAATGGCCCGTGCCTGTAATCCCAGCTACCTGGGAAGCTGAGGCTGGGGATTGAGTCCATGGTACCCTGGGCAATGTGAGCCTGCGGTTCCATGGGCAAAAATAGTGAGACCTAGTCTCAAAAAAAAAAAAAATTAAGTAAATAAATTATAGTAATTCATAGTATGGGATGTGCAGTCAGTAAAAATAAAGAAATGTTTATAAGATAAAAAATATATTGCATATATAATTTACATATATACTGCATATATAGTATATTGCATATATATATATATATATATATGCAAATTGTTAGTATATATATTTCTTGACCTGGGCATGCCACAAGGTGAAAAAAACCTTTACTATAAATCTATTTCTTAAAAAAATATGTAGATTCAGCCAGGCATGGTGGCACATGCCTGTCAGTGGCAGCCTAGGAAGCCACGGCGGGGGCCAGGGATCATGGTTCGAGTCCCACTGGGGGCACGTAGAGAGACCTAGTCCCACAAAATTAGCTGGGCAATGTGAGCCTGCGGTTCTACGGGCAAAAAACAGAGAGACCTAGTCTCAAAAAATATATATATATATATATAATATATAGCTAGATAGATAGATTCAAACATCTGAAACATCAAAATATAACTAGAGATTATATTTAGATAATGGGTATTTCTATTTCTTTTTGTTTTGCATATTGATATTTTCCCCACTTTTTTCTCTATGTTTTTCTGTATATCATTCATGTAAACTGTTATAACACTGGGTTTCAGCAAGATGTAAATATGCAAATAAGACAGGATGCAAGAAACATACCAGATGTCAACAATGGTTGTCACTAGGTGACAGCATCGTATGGGAATTTCATTTTCTTTACCTTTGATGTTTTCTAAATTTTCCACCAAAGCATATGTTAAAATTACATTCCATATGATTATGCATACGACATTAAGAATGGGCAAGGGAAGGAAAAAGCCTGCTTACAAAGTTAGGAGAAGGGTCACGTCCACAAACTAAAAATAAACACTGTTGCATTATCAACTGTTACAGATTCTTCAGAAACGTCGTCAGCAGCAGGACCGAGGTGTAATATGCAGTTGCTAGAGGAACACTTTTGGGGCGTTCACGCCGCGCATGCAGTGGTGGGATCCCTGACTCAACACCGCCCTCTTCCTGTGGTCGCGGCTCCTCTCTCTGAGACACGGCTGCAGGCAAACTCAAGTCAGAAATCTGGAATTGAAAAGGGGCCCCTTTACCGGACATGGTGGCACGTGCCTGTAAGCGGCAGCCTAGGAATCCGCGGCGGGGACCGGGGATCGCGGTCCCCTCAGCTAACTGGGAAGCTGAGGCTGGGGATCGCTTCAGTCTGTGGTACCCCAGGCAACGTGAGCCTGCGGTTCCACGGGCAAAAATAGCGAGACCTAGTCTCAAACAAACAAAATTAACAGCGGCCCCTTGGATTACGTGCGTCCAAAGAATCTGTTTCGGGTAGAAATCTAGGAAGACGTTCGAGAAGGATGTCAATCAGGACCAGGCCCTGCGGGGAAGACGCAGGCTTGCCTGGCCCTTCCCATGCCTTGGGGTCCTACACTGAATTCATAGCAGGAGTCCAGGGAGTGGTGGTCTCCACACAGTGCCCTCACACAGCAGTCAGCCCGCAAGCAAGAGTCCTTGCAGTTCCGGCCTGCCCTGTAAAAGGGACAAAGGGGGAAACGGATGGAGGTGCTGCAGAGGCTGCAAGTCTCATCCCGTGAGAACGTGTGGGGAAGCCAAGCACAAAAACTCGGAGGGCCATGCCAGCTGCCTTAGCATGACCCATAAGCTGGCAGGTTCGGTGAATTAAACTTGTTCCATGTCTTTTTTTGCAGGAAGGAGCCTGACCAGGACTGGAGCTGGAATTCTGAGACAGACTTGAAGACCCGAGGACGTGTCTGGAGTAGTTTGAACTGGCAGAAGATGTTCTGGCCTTCAACCATCTCCTGCACAGAACCACACTCAAGGGGGCAGGCACTGGCCAAGACTGCCCCCCCCCAGGGGCGGGGCATGAGCGCCCTGCTGCTCTAGAGAAAATCCAGGGCTGGGGTACACTCCCTGAAGGACAAAGGTTTATGAGGTAGAGTGATCACTGAAGCAGTCTTACTACAAGAAGAAAATAAATCTGGCTTTAAAAATTATAAGAAAATAATATGCATTCAAAAAAAATGGGATTTTTCCCCTTTTTTGCTGTTTATATATTTATGCTTATGTGTGTGTATATATATAATTATAGTATATTACACCTTTGCATTTCCCAGGGCTCTCCTCCCCATCACCCGTGAACCTTCCTTCGTCTTACCTTCTTGGGCTCATCTCTTCCCTAATTTCTCCCTCTCCCCCTTTCCTAGCAACTTGCCCCAGTTCTATTGTCAGCTTATTTTTTACTTTTTCTTGTCCTTTTGTTTATTATTCCTAGATCCCATCTATTGGTGATACCACATGGTTGGTTTTTTGTGTGTTTGTTTTTGTTTTTGAGACTCGATCTCGCTGTTTTTGCCTGTGGAACCGCAGGCTCACGTTGCCCAGGGTACCACGGGCTCAAGCAATCCCCAGCCTCAGTTTCCCAGGTAGCTGGGATTACAGGCACCACTACGCCCAGCTAGTTCTTTGGAACTAGGTCTCGCGTTGTTGCCCCAGATGGGACTCAAACAGTGATCCCCAGTCCCAGCCGCACTACATAGGCTGGCTCTTACAGGCACACACCATCGTATCCAGCTGTTTTGTTTTTGTTTTTCAAGAGACAAGGTCTCACTATGTTGCCCGGGGTAGTACCGGGCCCACCAAATCAAGCAATCCCCAACCTCAGCCTCCCAGGTAGTTGGGTTTACAGGTGTGTTCCATCACGCCCGGCTGTTTTTTTGAAACTAAGTCTCACTATGTTGCCCGGGGTAGCCCCTGGTCCTCCGACTCAAGTGATTCCTAGCCTCCACCTCCCAAGTACTTGAGGTTACAGGCGCACACCACCACACCCGGTCTTTATGAGACCATATGGTTTCTGTCTTTTCCTTTCTGACTTATTTCTGATAATACGGAAATGGGATTTTTGATGAGTATTTAAGGACACTAAAAATGTTCATAATACATTGGAAAATAAGTTCAAAACTTTATGTACACTGAGGTTTACCATATAAACATAAGCAATGACTTAAAAATAAATATGAAAATAACTGTAAATATAATTCAAATGTTATCTAGCCTATAACACTGTTTTAACATTTATTCTGAAAGTAATAGCTGCTTATTATAAAATTGGGAAAGTGGTAAATACTATAAAGGGGAAACTAATAAACCTTTATTATCATCTGGTATATTTCCTTTAAGTCTTTATGCAAATTTAGGTATTTACAATTTTTTTCTGTTTACAGAAGTAATACATGTTCAGTGTAGAAAATGTGGAAAGTTAGAAAAGTACAAAAGAGAAAAAAATTTCAGTTAGATACAATCAAAATAATATTTCTATCCAGGTACTGTTTATGCATAAGTGTTTAAAATATACAAAAGTTGAGTTTTATACAAAGTTGGGATTATGTTATAAAATCAATTTGTGGCCAAATAAAAGCATCATTTGGCCACAAATCAGGTGGCCCTATTGAAATTTCTTCCGTATATATACTTAAACTACTGCCTACTCCCACACTGATGAAAAGCTAGGTTGCTTTGAATTTTTCACAAATGTGAATCGATAATAAATATTTTTGCTTATAAATCCTTGGCTACTTGATTAGAATGAGTACTATTTGGAAATACCTTGCAGTCAAAGGGCATGAACTCTTTCCAGGTGTAACCTTTTTTTTAGTCAAGTGAGACTGGAATCTCACCTCATGACCACCAGCCTTTCTGTTCCTGAAAACTGATAGTATGAACTGGTAAATTCTCAGGACTTAGAAATATTCTTTGATTTTTTTTAATAACATACATATTCATTCTTTCTCTCTCTTTTTTTTTTTTTTTGTTTTGAGACTAGGTCTCACTATTTTTGCCTGTGGAACCACAGGCT
The DNA here is from genome assembly GCA_004024945.1 of Uropsilus gracilis. Classification (NCBI taxonomy): domain Eukaryota; kingdom Metazoa; phylum Chordata; class Mammalia; order Eulipotyphla; family Talpidae; genus Uropsilus; species Uropsilus gracilis. Next base: position 2,614 of record PVHY01025170.1, on the reverse strand, counting down.
CACGCTGCCCGGGGTACCACAGACTCATGCCATCCCTACCCTCAGCTTCCCAGGTAGCTAGGGTTACAGGCACACGCCACCACGCCCAGCTATTTTGGGGGGGACTAGGTCTCACTACCTGCCCCTGGCAGGACTGGAACCAAAATCCCTGACCCGGGTCACAACTTCCTAGGCTGCCGCTTACAGGCATGTACCAGCATGCCTGGCCTACATATTCATTCTCTTCCAAACCTCTTTGCTTATTTCACACACTAGTTTTTCATGGATCAATATTTTATATATATATATACATATATATTATCAGAAACATTCATTACTTTCACTAAGAATTACAGGTTTTTTCAATAGAGGTAAACACTGTTGTTATATTTTTAAAATAGATTTCTTTCTATCTGACATTATATTCTTTTTCTCACTTCTAGTTCTAGTTATTATGCTACCCCTTTTTTCTTGCTTAATTATATAACCAGATTATTTTAGCATTTCAAAGAGTCAGCGCTCTATCAGTTCAACTGACTTTTTGTATTATTTCTGACTTTTTGTATTTTTCTTTATTAGAAGAAGTTCTTTTCTATGAAAGATTTCAGAGAATAACCTCCAAAGTCTAAAGTGGAAAAAGGTGATTCTAAATATATATATGTGGAATTAAGCCCATAAAATTATCTTTTAAACTTGTGTAGGTCTAAGAAAAGTTAACACAAAAGTGAAAGAAACATTCCACATTGTTTCCCATTTTGATTAGAAAAAAATTTTTTTGAGACTAGGTCTCGCTATTTTTGCCCGTGGGACCGCAGACTCTCATTGTCTGGGGTACCACAGACTTAAGCAATCCCCAGCCTCAGCTTCCCAGGTAGCCGGGATTACAGGCGCGCGCCACCACACCCAGCTGTTTTTTGGAACTAGGTCTCCCTACGTGCCCCCGGCGGGACTCGAACCGCGATCCCTAGCCCTGGCCACTTCATAGACTGAAGCTTACAGGCATGAGCCACCGTGCCCAGCTCAGAAAAATTTTAATATACTTTTTATCTGTAGAACTTAACAAATGTATAAGAAAAATCCTCACTGACCCAAAAGATTAATGAGCACAATATTTGCACATGCAATGGATCAAAGAAAAATTTTTAAATATTCCAAAAAATTTAAAAAGTATCCTTATTATTATTAAACTGTTTTGTTAATTGAATCAGAAAACTATAGTGGTCTCCTATTAGAATTTCATAGAATTCATTGACCTTTTTTATACTGACCTTATTAAGGTATCGTCACACCCCATACATTCATCCTTTTAAAATATACATTTCAGTGGGGTTTAGTATATTCATAGTTATGCAGCCATATTTTTCTAAGGTTAGAATGGTCTAACCAATATTACAAGTGGAGACTGATAATATTTAACCTTTTTTTCACCTTCCCTCCTTTACTATTTTAGACCAATGAATTATTGTAATTTATTTAATCAGTTCCTTGTTAGGGTGTTTCCTCCAGTCTTTTGCAGTACCCTTGCAAGGGGTATCATTATTCAAGATGAGTGAAATGCCAAAAGAGTGTGTCTACTTTATCTTTGGTAGACAGCACCAGCTACTTCTAGCCACTGCACTGAAGTTTAATAACTCACCTAATTCATAGGCAAATGGGGCAGGGAGTCTAACTCTACTTGACTTCACCAGAATTCAGTCTTCTAACCACTAAATGAAGCTGCCTTTATCTTATTTGCCAATCTGGGCAATAAAGATTGGTTCTACCCAGGTAGGTTTCATATAAATTTCTCTTACTATGAAAGAAAGCAAATTTTCTCCCTACGTTTAAGAATGTTTTGTGGCCGGGTGTGGTGATGCATACCTGTTGTCTAAGTGCTGGGAGGCAAGAGGCTTGGGATCACCTGAGTTCGTGGGTTTGAGACTACGCTGGGCAACATAGGGAGACCTGGTCTCGAAAAATCAGCCGGGCACCGTGGCAGCGCCTGTAATCCCCGCTACCTGAGAGACTGAGCCTGGGGATTGCTTGAGTCTGCGGTACCCCAGGCAACTACATGAGCCTGTGGTACCCCGGGTAACATCGCAAGGCCTAGTCTCAAAAAAAAAAAAAAAAAAAAAGGTTTGTGTTTGCTTCCTTATGAATTGTCTGGATATAGTTTTTGCCCATTTTTCCAATAGGTTATTGGCATATTTCCTTAGCAATTTGTAGGAATTCTTTATATATTAGGGAAATTAGTCCTTTCTGTGTTTGGAATTGAAAATGTATTTCCCAGCTTGCCATTTGTCTTTTGACTGCATGTCTAATGGTTTCTGCCATGAAGAAATTCGATTTTTATATAATCATATTTATCCATTTTTTTATTTGATGAATTCTTGGATAGAATTCCATTTATGAAATCAAAAAAATTCTCCAATGGATTTCTCAGTACTTCTATAGTTGTTTTTGACATTGAAATAGTACATTTGAGCTGGGCACGGTGGCACGTGCTTGTAAGCAACAGCTTATGGAGTCGCAGCAGGGTCTGAGGATCACGTTTCAAGCCCCGCCCTGGGCAGCACAGGGAGATCTAGTTCCAAAAAAATAGCTGGGTGTGGTGGTGCACGCCTGTAATCCCAGCTACCTGGGAAGCTGAGGCTGG